>CM051366.1:22109654-22284654 GCA_028015245.1 Cardamine occulta
ACGCTATCAAGACTAGAAGTAGCTACAAACTTCCTTGCTTTCACAGCTCCTCGCTCCGCTACTGTCTTCAACAATCGCTTCTCTATTGCTGCCGTTCAGATTTTCTCCAGTCGCAGAGCTACGACTGTGTCCGTTAGCACGACGCCGTCTTTATTCTATTCACCTGTGGTTAATTCCAATCGTCTTCGAAGATTCTCCTCTGTCTCGTCCTCAGCGCAGGCTGAAGATTCCGATGTTACCACTAAGATTCCGCCAGACAACCGAATTCCGGCCACTATAATCACTGGGTTTCTGGGCTCTGGCAAGGTCAGTGTTGTCATTTTATATCACTCTATGGTTCCTCTATTTTCATGATACTTCAAATTCCTGCTAACTGTTTGAAATGTTCATTTTTAAGTGAGAGAACTCACGGATTTATATCCATTTTCTCATTTCGTTTTGCTGATTATGCTCAACTTTTTCTTCCCGGATGAACAGACGACATTGCTGAATCATATACTAACAAGAGATCATGGGAAGCGCATTGCCGTGATCGAGAATGAGGTAACTTGATTAATTAGTAAAATGTTGTTGGTTTGAAGCTTAAGGTTTCTAATTCATGTTTGATGTGGATTCTCAGTTTGGTGAAGTTGATATTGATGGCTCACTTGTTGCTTCCAAATCTGTTGGAGCTGAGGATATTGTAATGCTCAACAATGGCTGCCTGTGTTGCACTGTTAGGGGTGATCTTGTGAGGATGATTTCTGAATTAGTCAATAAGAAGAAAGGAAAGTTTGATCATATTGTGATAGAAACAACAGGTAAGGAACATTTAGTTTCACTATTTATCCTTGAGAAATCATTTTATGTATGTATGCTTAGAGAATCTGGGGAGTGAGTGTGTTATATATATATTTCCTTTTTGTAGGATTGGCAAACCCAGCCCCGATTATCCAAACCTTTTATGCCGAGGATGAAATTTTCAATGATGTCAAATTGGACGGTGTTGTTACTCTAGTTGATGCTAAGCATGCTCGTTTGCATCTAGATGAGGTCAAACCAAAAGGTGTTGTCAATGAGGCTGTTGAACAAATAGCCTATGCTGATCGTATCATAGTTAATAAGGTAACCAATGTTTTGAACGCAACTACCTTTAAGAGGATGTGATAGTTTAGTGGTCTTGAGTTGTTGGATATTTCTATCATAAGAGTCAGGCCGTTACACTCTAAAATAGTTTATAGTTACAAATAACTTTGTTTTCACAAATCTTATTCACTTCGCAAATGATGGATCTATGTTTTGCCTCAACGTAAAGGGAGTTATAGACTTTCGATAATACATTTTTCTTCCTTTGCATATTCGCTCTTGTTCTGAAAAGTGATAATACTTTCTTGCAGACTGATCTTGTTGGTGAGTCAGAGTTAGGTTCTGTGGTGCAACGAATAAAGGTTGATCATGCTTTTCTTTTTCGTCTACTTCATTAAATGATTATATGTTTCCCATGTTTCTGTTGGACCATTCTTGGTTATTTTGTTCTATGTTAACGTATTTACTATGGTTATCTACAGACAATAAACAGCATGGCTCAGATGACGCGGACAAAGTACGGAAATGTTGACTTGGACTATGTTCTTGGAATTGGAGGTTTTGATCTGGAGAGGTCGGCTTCGTGTTCAACTTATGATAATATATAATCTGGTGTCTCGTAGCTGTATGCATTTATTAAGGTTTTCTTGTTTGTTTGTTATGTAAATCCTCTTTATCAGAATCGAGAGCTCTGTGAATGAAGATGATAAGGGAGATCAGGATGAGTGTCACGACGATCATCACCATGATCACGACCACCATCACCACGATGAACAGGGTAAGTTTATTAGGAAAGCCTTTATCAGTTATACTTACTGCATTCTCCAGCTTTACAAACATTGGTTTTTGGCTCGAGTCTTTCACATGACAACCTAATCAGTCTCTGATTCTTAAACCGCAGAACATCATCATCATTCTCATGATCACACCCATGATCCTGGTGTTTCTTCAGTCAGTATAGTTTGCGAGGGAAGCTTAGACCTTGAGAAGGTAATATAGAATATATCCAGCTTGAGATTGATTGATGAAACTGTACGTTAACCTTCAAATTGTGTTACAATCCATCAGGCAAACATGTGGCTGGGGACGTTACTGATGGAACGCAGTGAGGATATCTACAGAATGAAAGGTCTCATCTCAGTCCACACCATGGAGGAGAGATTCGTGTTTCAAGGAGTTCATGACATATTTCAAGGATCACCAGACCGGTTATGGGGACCAGACGAGGAGAGAGTGAACAAGATCGTCTTCATTGGCAAGAATTTGAGCAGGGACGAGTTAGAGAAAGGTTTTAAAGCTTGCTTGATTTGATTTTTCAATTTTTATATTTATTAATTAAAACCATCCGATTTCTGTATTATATTTTTCTAAAAGCTTCGACAATAGAGAACCTGAAGTTAGGTTTTTCAAACTTTCTTTTATTGCAAATCAAGTAGAGAAAGCAAAAACAACTAAAGGCTTACTGCCAGCATATCGTTCCAAGAAACACAAAAAACGGTGAAGTTCACATTTATAACTGATCTCAGACCAAATAATTGAAAACAAGAAAGGTTTAAAACTCAGAACTACACCTCTCCGCAGAATCTACGTGCAACGTGCCACCCACATTCAGTAGTCAACCTATTCAAAGACAAGTCTCATATGTGTGTTCTTTTTGGTAAATGGTTAGATATATTGCAAAAGAAATGAAAAGCGTAAAGAATAAAACAGAGTGATGAAAAGGGAAGGACAGCCAGCAAATGACATTCGTGGAGCTTGATTATGCAGAGAGCTTCAATGGTGAGTCTCGTAACAACTTGACAAGTTTCAGTTCTTCTTGGCAATATAAAGAGGCTTCCAAGAATCAGAGAATCATTTGCCTTTCTATGATCTTAACAAATAGTAAGAGAACATTTGTCGTAAAAATATATATATGAAAAAACAAGTGATAGTCATATCTCTAAGTTCTAACATTAGAGATTCCGATGAGAAAACTACGAAAGTTTTCACCAAAGTCAATCGAATCATCACAGATTCAACTTAACAAAAGCCCAAAAAGATACTAAGATAACATCCAAGTCGTCACCAAAGATACATGTCCCAAAAAAATTTAAAAAAAGTACACTTGGTTACTGGCCAAGTATTTTTGGAATGACGAAGTTTCGGTACATCATTGGTAATAAACTGGATCCATGAGAAACAACCTCGGAAGCTGGCTTTAACATCTCAACTTCACACCTTCTAGACCTTTTTGGAATCCTTTCAACTTTCTTGATGATGTTTCCAAAACTTTCACTTAGCATCACTTTCTTCAAAACATCACAATTCCTTATAAAGTATTTTGCTAATTCCATCATGCATGATGACTTTGTGTCTGTGATTGGTGTCTTCAACTGGACAAACTCGAGGGATGACAGGAAACTCTGGGAAACAAATGGAAGTTTATTCTTCCCCGTCTCTGGAAGGTAGTCAAATTCCTGTTGGTACAACCAAAAGAAAAAAATCAATTATTTGTTGGGATATGAATCTCAAAATGTTATGATAAAAACATGGGAAAATGATGCACACCAAATCGAGTGAGTGAAGATTTGGGCAACAACCAAGAAATGTTGGCAGCATTTTCCAAGAAGATCCAAGGAAAGAAACATGCAAGGAAGACAAGTTAAGGAATTGAGGTAGCTGTTCCATTTTGGAGTAATCAAGGATCTCCTGTTAGCGAGAAACAAAATGTCATAACAAAGATGTACAAACTCAGTTGTTATTGAATCAACAAAGCTTAATGCTTTCAAATGAATCATGAGTACCTCAAGAGTTCGAGCTGAGATAGTCATTTCACGGACTGTGGATATGGCTGTGAGAAAATCACCAATCACAACTCTCTCCAATGGATCATCATACTCCACATGAAAGAAAACATCGATGTTCACCTTTGCAGAAGAACCAATAGTGTGTAGTATGAAGCTCTCATATTGGTAATTAGTGATACTCATAAATTCAAGCTTGGGAGCATCAACTTCAACACTAGGATCTCCACATTCCACATCAAATACCTCACGCATAGACTCGAGCTTGAAGCATTTTAGTGACGGAGAGCGCACACATATATCTTCGAGAAAATCACCATGATGCGTGATTATAGTTAGCTTGTTGAGAACTGAACAGCTTGATATGAGAGTCTCCAGAACCGAATGTCCATCAAACTTGACAGCCTCCAAATGAAGAGTCTTAAGATAAGGTAAGGAAACAACTTGTGATTCAGGAGAATCGAAGACTACACTAAAGAGAGTTAAATTCACCAAAGTCGCACATGAATAGAGCGAGAGAGGCATCCCAACTGAATCCTCGTCACCATCCACCTTATTCAACACAGTGAAATGACGAACTCCACTCTCAACCACATCATCGATCAGTGACTCGAAATAAGATTGAGAATGCTCTATAGGATTGTAGATCAACTTGAATCTCTCAACGTTTAAGTTTTGATCTTTGTTAAAGTCCATAAAGCTTTCAAAGAATTCTTCCAAGTCCCAATAATCTGAGAAATCATCGGAGTTCAAGTCCAAAGCAGGAACATATTTCCAGAGCTTTTCCCATCGCTTAGACAAAACGCTTGTGGAAACTGAATCTTTTGTGGAGAGGTTCGAGAGGATCTGATGTAGCACATCATTTGGTAAACTGCTTAACCTATCTTCCCCTGACCCTTCGGATTCCCTCAATTTCCTCTTCTTAAGCATGGTTCTAGCCATCCTAAACCCTAAATTTCACACAAAATACTCTTGTCAATCAACGTGAAAATAGTATCCAACACTTAGTTTTGGGTAAAGCAGAGTATTCGAACACTTCCGTAGCCAAAAGTCTAGAGACTCTGTTACCCCAAGTTAGAGAACAAAATATACCCAAAAAGTCTAGAGGCCTCTAGGACTAGAACAAAATATACAGGAATATTTTAAACGCACTGAGATTACTTACTGAGCTAAGTATTTTGTTTTTTGGCCTCCGGCGAGAGAAAGGAAGAAGAAGACGTCGACCACGAAAACACCGTCAATTCAAATTGCCGGAGATTACTTTCTGACTTCTTTGACAATTTTAGGTAGATATTCAAAATATATAAAATGATCGCACTCCCTTCCAAATTTAACCTTCTTTTTTTACTTTACCATTTTTTGTTTAATGGTGATTTTATTACATTTTATGATAATTAAAACAATGACAAGATCGTGGAAGGACCACATGAGAAAATACTGATTGATTTTAGTTAACTTTTGGTATTGCTTTTAAAATCTCACATTCAATAATTAATGTGTGTAATAGAATTTAAATTTAAATCTTACATGTATGGCTTTTATGATTTTTAAAAGAATTAAATTTCGGGTAAAAAGAATTAAATTCGTATTTAATTAGATATATGAAACTGATACTGAGATACGTGTCAATGTTTTACATACATGAGGTGTCAAAATATGACTAACCTTAATTAATAGTCATCCACTTCAGAGTTTGAATGGTAGTGGACCAGACAAAACTATCAACGGACCAAACTATTTTTTTTGGGTCAGTTTACGGTCTGATGTGGCTTTAGTTTATTTCTTTAAAAAAATGAACTGCAATGATTTTTTTTTATTTTTTTATGTGCACTACTGCGAACTATAACTTATGAATGGTAAAAATTAACAATTTAATCCGCATATAGTTTTTGTACGCTCCAACCGCTAAAAATAGCCGGCCCAATAGACAAAAATAGTTCATTGACTTATAAACAATAGGCCCATTAACAGTCGCCGTCTAAACCCGATTGCCAACTTTAAGATAAATCCGGGTTGGTCAGTGACCCGACTAATTGTTTCTCCATAAGACAACAAACCTAGAAAACGGTTTGCGATTCGAGAGATCTGCAAAATTCGTTGATTTGAGGTTTAAAGTCGCCTGGGGTTTAGTTTCGGTTGCAGAATTGGATTTGGAATCATGGAAGAAGATGATGATTACGTGGAGTATATTCCAGTGGCGAAGCGTAGAGCGATGGAAGAGCAGAGGATACTTCAGCGGAAAGGAAAAGCCACGGAATTGGATGAAGAAGATGACAAGGAAAAGCTCGCTGAAGCTAAACCTAGTTTACTAGTCCAAGCAACTCAACTCAAACGAGATGTACCTGAAGTAAGTGCTACTGAGCAAATCATCTTACAAGAGAAAGAGATGATGGAGCACTTATCTGATAAGAAGACGCTTATGTCAGTTCGTGAATTGGCCAAAGGTATCACTTATACAGAGCCTTTGCTAACTGGGTGGAAACCTCCTTTACATATTAGGAGGATGTCGAATAAACAGAGAGATTTGATTAGGAAGCAATGGCATATTATTGTTAATGGTGAAGATATTCCTCCACCAATTAAGAATTTTAAGGATATGAAGTTTCCTAGACCTGTTCTTGATACGCTCAAGGAGAAAGGAATTGTGCAGCCTACTCCAATTCAAGTTCAGGGTCTTCCTGTGATTTTGGCAGGGAGAGATATGATTGGGATTGCGTTCACTGGTTCAGGAAAGACTTTAGTTTTCGTGCTTCCTATGATCATGATTGCTCTGCAAGAAGAGATGATGATGCCTATTGCTGCTGGAGAAGGTCCCATTGGGCTTATTGTTTGCCCTTCTAGAGAGCTTGCTAGGCAGACTTATGAAGTGGTTGAACAGTTTGTTGCTCCTTTAGTCGAGGCTGGATACCCGCCATTGAGGTCGTTGCTTTGTATTGGAGGAGTTGATATGAGATCTCAGTTGGATGTTGTCAAGAGAGGTGTCCACATCGTTGTTGCAACACCTGGGAGGTTAAAGGATATGCTCGCCAAGAAAAAGATGAGCTTAGATGCTTGCAGGTAAGATTTGTTCCACCTTTTTTTTTTTGCTTCTTCTTGAATATGATTAATCGACCTGATTGGAAATATGTTTGCTACTTCTGCCTCGACTGCATTATTTATATTCTCATTTTTTTAGTTATGCACTTGTCTAGATACTTGGGAGTATCTGTTTATTTGTGGTTTATTGTCGAGGGTCTGTTAGCATTTATTTGCTATGTGTATTCTTCATTGTGCGATTCGATATGGTTTCCTTCCTCTGGACAAATTTTCAGCGCTCATGTTTTTTTTTTCTGAATGCATCTCTCTTGTTTTTGTAGTCTTAGAGCTGTGCCATCTAATTTCAAATTTAGGTAGTGTTAGATGACAATGATGTTTAACTTACTTTTTATTTGTTCTTCCTGATAATAGGTACCTGACACTGGATGAGGCAGATAGGTTGGTTGATTTGGGTTTCGAAGATGACATAAGGGAAGTCTTTGACCACTTTAAGTCTCAGCGCCAAACCCTTTTGTTTTCTGCTACAATGCCCACAAAAATTCAAATCTTTGCCAGAAGTGCTCTGGTGAAACCTGTGACTGTTAATGTAGGAAGAGCTGGAGCTGCGAATCTCGATGTGATCCAAGAGGTAGAATACGTGAAACAAGAAGCAAAGATTGTGTATCTCCTCGAGTGCCTGCAGAAAACCTCTCCACCGGTTTTAATATTCTGTGAGAACAAAGCTGATGTTGATGATATTCACGAGTACTTGTTACTGAAAGGAGTGGAAGCAGTGGCCATCCATGGAGGAAAAGATCAAGAAGACAGAGAGTACGCCATCTCTTCATTCAAAGCTGGTAAAAAAGACGTCTTGGTGGCAACAGATGTTGCTTCAAAGGGTCTAGATTTCCCTGATATACAACACGTGATCAACTACGACATGCCTGCAGAGATTGAGAACTATGTGCATAGGATAGGACGAACAGGTCGGTGTGGAAAAACTGGGATAGCAACGACATTTATAAACAAGAACCAAAGCGAGACAACGCTGCTGGATTTGAAACACTTGTTGCAAGAAGCTAAACAGAGGATTCCGCCAGTCCTTGCTGAGCTGAATGATCCAATGGAAGAAGCAGAGACAATTGCTAATGCAAGTGGTGTCAAGGGTTGTGCTTATTGTGGTGGGCTGGGACATCGTATTCGAGACTGTCCAAAACTGGAGCACCAGAAGAGTGTGGCCATATCTAATTCTAGAAAAGACTATTTTGGCTCTGGTGGCTACAGAGGAGAGATATAATAATGTTGTTTTCCAATCTTGTTTTGATCTCGATCTGCTTGGAATTTTCCTTTGCAAGTTACTCACATGGTAGCTGTAACCAAACTGTGATGTTTATCCTTATAATGTCTTTAAACATGTCATCTCGATCTGCTTGGAAATTTTCTTCGCCTTGTACTCGAAACTCTGATGATGCTCTCCATTGTAGTTTGAAACCTATCCATCTGTAATTTGAAGTTTCCGTATCACTAAGCTATTTGGTTATTAGCAAAAATACATGAGATTTCTGAATAAATAAAAGCTTGGTTTTGAATCTTAAAAGATTATTCTACTCTTTATATAAATGGGTTGGGAAGGCCCATTTGAAGCCCAGAAGTGAGGTAGTAAATGGCGTGGAGTGAAGAAAACGTAAATGTAGCAAAAGCATCCATCCTCTACAAGATGGTGCGGAAGAAGAAGCCGAAGATGAAAAAGCCGAAGTTGAAGAAGCCGCGGAGGAAGAAGAACAACATGATGTAATATATAGAAGAGATCAACGCGATTCGGGAGCGTGTAGCTGACAAATATAGGGAAAAACTGAGGGGATATGATGTAATATATCTGCCGAATATATATATTTGTATAATACATGATGATGAATCACCAATGTTTTGACTAATATTATTTGATCCCTTTCTCTCTCTCGGGTCTTAATTAGGGTTTCGATTTATCTGGAAGGAAAGCACCAATATACCTTGCCGGACTGAGTGGACACGTGCGTAGTTGTGACTTAGTCCTCCGTTATGCCAAGTTTGGCCTTCATCGTTACAATTTACTCAGGTATACAAATAATAATAATAATGTCTATGTTTTCTTATTTTATCTCAATCTATCTATTTGCTTGCTATACCGATTACTTTCTTTCCTTCTAGGGGAAAGACTTGCGGCTGAGTAGCGTCAAGAGATACAACAAGACCAGTGGTACTTATGTTAGTAGCTATTGCTCTTACTACATAGCTTTGAAAGCCAATGATCCTGCGACGCTTCAAACTTTTGAGGTTAAAGTTGATGAACGAACATGTAACAGCTTATTGGTTCTGGAGTGCTCTCTTGCTAGACTTCGAGGGGAAACCAAGAAAAGCATCACAGATAGCGGCTTCCTTTATGATGATGACCTATTCATGTCTGAGTTGCCGCCAGAGAATCCTTTCAAAGATGATACAAGCCGATTTTACGTGCTCAATGAATCAGAGCTTCAAGACAATGACCACTTGATTCGTTTGTATCTGGAACTTACAGTTGCCGCAACTAATTGGTCCTTTGAGGAACATGATCTGACCAATTTGAAGATTCTCAAAGTGGCTATGGAAAGTACACCATACCTCAGTCAGGGATTTTGCGCTCATGATGCAACCTTCTACATTAGGTACGAGGACTCTTGTGAGGCTCGTGTTGGTAAGGATGTCAAGGATATCGATCGCGTTGCTATAGCCAGAAGAGCTTTGGATGAGCAGTCGGAAAGCTTTGGTCTCGTGGGTCTTCAAGACAGCTCACATACCATAATACCTTCTAACATGGAAGCTGCCTCCTCATCTGCTCCTAACAACAACCACATTGATAATCTTTCAAGTAGTCTCTCAAAAAATATAAAATAATAAATATTGATAAAATAATATGGGTTTTTCAAAAAAGATTTGAGAGAATCATCTATGGTATTCTCACATTTTTTTAGAAACCCATAATATTTTTATAATTTTTATTATTTTATATATTTTAAAAACTTTGGTGAGAGACTATCACTAATAGTGATTGATTTTTTTTATTAATATTAAATACTTATTTTATTACCCGACAAACTCAAAAAGGCCTAATTAATCATAGGCGTCTAAGTTTTAATATAATTATAGGCCCCTAAATAGAATTATTGGGCCCATAAAAGATTATATCTTTTGTAGTACATAGAAATATATGGTCGCTTGTCCTAAACCTAAATAAATAATGTTTGATGATCGTCGTACAGATGATGACAAATGGGAGATTCAAGAGCATCCACGGATGTTAATCCATGATGATAACGTTATCGATATACACATAAGACAGGGAAATGCCTTGGTCTCGACTACAAGGTAAAACGATTTGATCATTTTTATTTTATGATTCGAAGTAGAAAAAAAATATTTAAAATTATATTTAGAGTAATAAAACTGGTGGATGAAGCAACAAGCTCAACGCCAAGGAAGAGACTGTAGTACAACATGCCAACGGTTGGGATCAGTAGAAGAGCTGAAGAACTTAAAACGCCGTCGTTTGATGAGTAATTGAGATTAATTTCCATTTTTTTGTACCCAAACAAAAAAAAAAATTTGAAAAACCTAATATTTCCTTCTTTTTTTTGTTGAGATAAAAGTTGATTTCATTTTTTATTGATCCAATTGTTGTGATCAGTTTCCATTTTGTCGTAACGGTAACGGTAATTTTAGTGATCAATTTCCTTTCTTTTTTTTTTTTGGCCACAAAAACATATAAAAAAAAAGGAAATTACATTATTTCCTTTTCTTTTTTTTTGTGTCTGGTGTTAACCTTTTCCTTATAAATACGCTCATTCATCTATGAGAAATCAAATTAACCTTCTTCTTTGATAGCTAGCAAAAAAAAATACGTCTTCCTTTTCTTTTTAATACTCGTTTCTTCTCACGCAATTCGCAGGAAAGATCGCCGATGATCCATGTACACTCGAGAGAGGTCGTCCTTAGCCTTCAAAGTTCTATCTCTGTTTCATCTTCTCTGTTCCTTCATCTCTGTCGGAGTCCTCTTGTCGTTCTTGGGCTCTCCCACAGAGGCATCTACAACACATAACGACCAAGAGTTTTTGTCACTCCTCCGATGTAGAAGAACCGATGGAGCTTGGGCTAAGTATGTTCAATCCAGAACGAAGTGGTTCTGTTAACGGCGTTCAAACAAATCTCGGATCCTAACAATTTTCTGGATAATTGGAAATACGGGTCGGGTTGTCGTAACCCATGTTCTTGGCGAGGTGTTTCCTGCTCCGACGATGGTCGAGTCATTAGTCTGGATCTACGGAACGGTGTCCTTACCGGAGCCCTAAATCTTCACGGCTGGAATCTTTATTTGCAAGGAAACTCTTTCTCTCGAGGTTTTAGACTAATCTTCAAACACATCTTACGTGGCAACTGATTGTTTCAGGTATTTATTTCTCATCATTAAAATCACTTTTGTTTTAATTAACCTATAATTTTCTTTATTTTAATTGCAGGTTCAATCAGATTCATGCCACATATTCTTTGGGTAACGATTTCCTTACTCTTTCACATATATACAGAGTAATAAAAAAAAGTTTTTCACTATATAATATTTTTGTTTTTAAACTTAAGTGCTAAATTTTATTACCCTAAAAACAAACTGAATTTGACATCCTGTTCTTAGAATTTTTTTTGGTCCATTAGAGTTGTTATAAACTCAATGTATTTTCACCTAAATGAAATTTAACACTTATGATTTTTTTTTCTAAAAAAATTATACTTTTTATTATATATAAAATATTTTTGTTTTTTAAACTTAAATGTTAAATTTTATTACGGCAAAAACAAACTGAATTTGACATCCCGTCCTTAGAATTTTCTTTGGTCCGTTAGAAGTGTTATAAGTTCAATGTGTTTTCACCTAAATGAAATTTAACACTTATGATTAGTTTTTTCTAAAACAAATTATACTTTTTATTATATATAAAATATTTTTTTTCTTAAATTTAAGCGTTAAATTTTATCACGGTAAAAACAAACCAAATTTGACATTCTGTCCTTAGAATTTTCTTTGATCCGTTAGAGGTGTTATAAGTTTAATGTGTTTTTACCTAAATAAAATTTAACACTTATGATTATTATTATTTTAAAAAAAATATTCTTCTGATTATGTAAATTATTTTTGAAAAATATTATACTTTTGATTATATAAAGTATATATTTTATTTTTTTCTAAAAAATATTATATTTTTGATTATATAAAATATTATATATTTTTCTTACTTAAGTGTTAAATTTTACCACGGTAAAACAAACTAAATTTGATATCTCATCTTTAGAATTATATTTGATTTATTACAAATGTTATAAATTTAACATGTTTTCACCTAAATAAAATATGATAGCTATGGCCTATAGCTTTAATTAAAAAATGATAGTCAATCATAAAGTTGTGGGCTATGAATTGGGCTGAAATTAAGTCCAAATAAATAATTTTTGGGTCTACTAGAGAGCCCACAACAAAAAGTTATCATCGGAACACTACTGTTATAATACCCACGCGCATCGTTTGCGCGTATAGCCAAAATGTGTGGACTATACAACCTGACTTGAATCCTTACTGGACTACTTCACACAGAACAGAGGAAACATGGCCCATTTTCGGTCACCCTTCCTGAGCAGCGGTCTCTTGCCCTGATCTCCGACCATCACCCACCAAAAGCGTCTTTTCTAGCCGGAATACGTTTTTTTAAAGAATCTTGAGCGTGAGCGTGACACATCATTTTGCTTTGTTTATTCTTGCCCTCGTGTTTATTTCGCAATATAAAAAATGGTACAATGACCGGCTAACAAAACATGGATTACGTAACAATTTTATTTCTTTTTGATTAAGTTTTTTAAATAATTTTTATTCTTAATAAAAGTAATTGAATTTTAGAGACCCTAGAAAAGAGTATACTATATACCAAAAGAAAATTTGAGAATAAAGCCACCAAAATTTCTCCAATATACATACACATATTTAATTTAAATTCATTTTTATTGTTATAGATGTGTTTTAGAAATGGTATCGTGACATACAATATTTACTGTGTTACTAAAATTAAAGGGTTAAACTATAGTAAAATAGTGTTTTGCCGTGTATGAATTAATGATTCAATTGGGTGCACTTATGTTACTTTTTTTTTTAGACTAACATAGTGATTGGTTAAGAGTTTAAAGACTTTAGATTTAATTTAAAGTTCTAAAAACAAAAAAATTATCAATTAAACTTTTATGATTTTATTATTTTTAAAAGTTTTTAAAGTCTAACTGCTCACTTTTACTGAAGTCACGTACAATTTTTTAAAGTTCCAAATATAAGAATTTGTGAACTGTAAAAAATAAATAGCAAAAGAAAATCTGGTCTTTTTCTCTTTCTTCTTCCTACAATAATTGTAAAACTTTTCCTCATTGTATCTGTAATTTATCACAAATATATTTTGATAATTAACAATAATCTTTTTATTTCCATTTTTAGATATATTTTCATAAAAATATTTGCATCAACGACCATCATAAGCTTTTATCAATTACGTCAAAGTGATAGTTCCTCAATCCAAAAACCGAACAAAATCTTAATATGGATTAAATATATTTTTTATTTGTCACTATATAGCCACATGAATTCATTTTTAGCATAATTTATATTTGTAAGAAATAAAGTATATAATAAAATAATAGTCACAATTTCTATAGATTTTTGTTACCAATCATACTTTAATAATAACCAAAAATTATACAGTTTTGATAGTTAAAGTTTTTACAGCCAAAATACTAAAATAACAATCTATTTTAAAAGTCCTTACCAATCGGTCCCATAATTCTAAAATCATATAGAGATCACTAAATTTATAAACTAATATTAGGAAAGTAAATTTATAAAAATAACTATTTTTAAAAAAATTACATGAAATACTATTTTCAAAATATCATTTAAAAAAAAATTTAAATAAATTCCCTACAAATACAAATGTCAAATGTTTTTTTTACAGTAAAATTAGTTTTCAAAAAGAAATTATATTATATTAATGTATTTTTAATCATTATATTTTATCTCTCATCTTTATTTGATTATATTTTTGTTTTCTCATATACTATGATTCGATTTTAGAAAGGAATATAAATTGCTTAACCTATCATTTGTCCACATATTTGCATGAATTACATTCATAAACAAAATATTCATTAATTTTTTTTTTAAATAACCACTACATCTATTAAAGTTATTAAAAATAATCACTACATCTATTAAAGCATATTACATAAATAAAATTTAATAACTTTAATCATACTATCGTTATTAAATTTAATAACTTTAATCATATTATTGACGTCAAAAACAAAATCATACCATCGTATCGTCCGTATGACGCATGCATTATCTAGTTAGTAATATTAGGGAAATATTATAATGTTAAATATTAAATTAAATGTTATTAGAAAGAAGACCAAAAAACATATTTTAATTAATGATAAAAGTGTGTATACAATAATATTTTTTGTATATCTTTTTTATTTAAAATATATACATATATATATATATATCAAATGATTTAAAGCATGTAACATCTTATTTAAAAAGTGTAACCAATTTCTTAGTCTATATGTTTTATCTATGAAATTAGTTAATTATATCATTAGATACATTAGTTATATGTTAAACAATAAATTTAAAATAAGATGGCAGAGAATTTACGGACTCTCAAGATACGAAGATAAGAATTTCAAGGGTAAAAGATAAGTTAAAGAAGATGACTAGACAGAATCATCTTCAAAAATCCATCTCTCCACAGATAGGCGACACGAATAAAACAAGATCTAAGGATCTCTTCTTTTGTTGGTAAGTTTCTAAACATCTAGACAGCAGCAGAAAATACAAGTAGAACATCATTTTCATTAGACAAAATTAAAAGCACCTCCTCGAATTTTCAGGAGAAGATCTTGAAGAGGAAACCTCCATGTGTGGCAAAGAAGGGAGCAAAGACAAGAGACTCAACAGCCATTAGCTTGATCAATATGTTCAGAGACGGTCCTGATGTATCCTTCAACGGGTCTCCTATTGTGTCACCTATGACTGCTGCCTTGTGTGGGTCTGACCCTTTTGGTCCTAAGCTCCTCGCGTGCTCTGATACACCCGCCTGCTCATAGTTTCACAATCGTTAAATCTCTCTTCATTTGTTTGGTTTTCACACCAAAAATATATTAAAAAAACTGCTTTCAAAAGGCTTGCTTACCTCAATGTACTTCTTGGCATTGTCCCAGGCTCCACCAGTGTTAGATGCAGATATCGCAATCTGTTTCCAATAAGCTCAATAAAAATCTCAACTTTATATCACAATACTGATACACAGGCTCATTAGGTTAATTACCTGAACTCCTGAGATAAGGGAGCCAGTGAGGACACCAGCGAGGGTCTCAACGCCGAAAAAGAAACCGACAATAAGAGGCGTTAGCATGACAAGGCAACCAGGAGGAACCATTTCCTTGATGGAAGCATCAGTTGAGATCTTAACGCAGGTGGCATAGTCGGGTTTTGCGGTACCTTCCATGAGTCCTGGGATGGTGTTGAACTGTCTCCTCACTTCTTCAACCATCTTAAGAGCTGCACTTCCAACGCTCTTCATCGTCATTGCAGAGAACCAATAAGGCAGCATTGCCCCAACAAGTAACCCGATCACCACCTTTGGAGTCAACACATCCACTGTTTGTATTCCTGCTCGGCTCACAAATGCACCAAACAGAGCCAATGACACTAGAGCAGCAGAACCAATCGCAAATCCCTGTTATAACCAACCACGTGTTTTTAAGTTCTTTGTGGTTATAGCTCTTGAGACAAAAAAAAAGCAGGTTTTGATTATGATACCTTTCCGATAGCAGCAGTGGTGTTTCCAGCTGCATCAAGAGCATCAGTTCTTTCTCGGATGCGGTGGCTCATTCCAGCCATTTCAGCAATACCACCAGCATTGTCACTGATTGGACCGTAAGCATCAATTGCCAAACCAGTTGCAATAGTACTGAGCATCCCTAGAGCAGCAACAGCTACACCGTACATTGCAGCAAAGCTGAAGCTAACAAATATACTGATAGCAATCGCAAAGATTGGAATTATGACAGATTTGTATCCAAGAGCAAGCCCAAAGATCACGTTGGTGGCTGCGCCGGTTCTGCATGAATCTGCCACGTCTTGCACAGGGCTACAAAGCACACAGAGACGTCAACTTGTCATCAAAGATACCACAGAGAGGGAAAGAAATTGGTAATCAAATAGAGTCAAAGTAGTCACTTTACCTGTACGCGCTACTCGTGAAGTATTCAGTTACAAAGCCAATAAGGAGTCCAGCCCAGAGACCAACAGCTACACACAGAAATAGCTCCCTGCAAATCCAAAATTAAAGAACTTAACTTTCACAAAAAGGGTTCACATATAAGCAAATGCAGACAATTGAGAATCTTACCAGTTTTTGACAACTTTCTGTGTCCCGAAGTTGAAGATGGTGAAGGAAGATGGTAACGCAGTCCACGACACTATAGCGATTCCAACAGTCATGATAACCGTTGAAATGATAAGCTGGTTTTTCAATGCCGGTTCGATTTCCTTTACTGCCTTAATCTCAAAGATATCGGTGGCAAAGAGGGTAGTGATCAAACAAACCAAGATTCCCATTGAACTGATGAGCAATGGGAACAACATAGCTGTGAAATCATGGTTGATTCCAAAGGACGAAATAGACGCAACAATAAGAGCAGCACAAGATGATTCAGCGTATGATCCAAAGAGATCAGAGCCCATCCCAGCAATATCTCCAACATTGTCACCAACATTATCAGCAATAACCTGAAACATAACAACAAATTTAGTCAGTTAACTTGTCAACAGTTATATCACAGCATGAAGTTTAATAATGTCCAATTGGCTTACAGCTGGGTTTCTGGGATCGTCTTCAGGAATATTCCTTTCTACTTTGCCGACAAGGTCAGCACCAACATCAGCAGCCTTGGTATAGATTCCACCACCAACTCTACCAAAAAGTGCCATGGAAGATCCACCAAGCCCATAACCAGTGATAGACTCAAAAAGGCCTTCCCAATCATCACCGTAGTAAATCTTGAAGAGATTAATAGTAATGTAAAGAACCAATAGACCGTTTGCAGCGAGAAGGAAACCCATCACAGCGCCAGACCTGAAGGCAACGATGAAAGCCTTTCCTACACCTTTTCTTGCTTCCAATGTGGTTCTAGCATTGGCATAAGTGGCAATCTTCATCCCAAGAAAACCAGAGAGGACTGATGTCACTGCACCGAGCACGAATGAGATGGTGCTGAAGACGGCGGTTGCGAGAGCAGGCTTGCAAGTTCTTGTCTTGTCGTAAGTGCAAGGCTGACTCTTGGTGCTGAATCCCTCGACAGATCCGAGGAATAGAAAGATAATGACAGCAAAGAAAACCATGAAGACACTAACATATTTGTACTCGGTGAACAGAAACGAGTTTGCCCCTGGACAAAGACCACAAGAAAAATGAGTTGTTTGATTTAACATTCAGAACTTGAGACTAAAGAAAAACAAGAAAAAAACATCCTTCATTCATGAAACTCTGTTAGCAATTGAGATTACCATAACTCTGTTAACCACGTGTGACATTTGAAGCTATGACCTACCAAATCCATAACTAAAGATAGTTTCTTACATCTCTCTGCCAAATCCGAACTTAATGAGTTCAAAAAAAGTTTGGATTTTTTCCTCTATCCGAAAGTGACATTTCCAGATTTTTAAAATTATACCGCAGTTTTCTACTTTCTCCCACCACCACCAACGAAGACAATTTTGTTCAAGGACAAAAGAAAAATAAAATAAAAACAGAGCAGATCTAAGAACAGAACCTAAGATCCAACACGTGATTCATGATGAGGACTTACCTTCAGATATAGCAGTCTGAATCTCAGCGCACTTGGCTACAACGCTCTGATCATTAATTCCTTCTTCTTCCTCGATCAAGTAATCCCCATGTCCATTCTTCCCGTCGTTGGTAGAAGACGACGCGCCACGATCGGCGGTGAGCTTCACGCAAGAGACAATATACCACTGGAATAGCGAGAACACGATCCCCACCACAGCGCACACCGGAACCAATATTTCCGTCCAAAACTCCGGTAACATCGCCTTCTCCACCATCTCTACTATAATCGTACAAAATTAAACGAGAATTGAGAAAGATCGAGAGAGAGAGAAATCAAAAGATAAAGAGATCGATGTTTAGCGAAATATGAAGTTGGAGAGGAAGTGAAGCAACTCGGTCACATATCGTGTCGTTTTTATAGGACATACTTTGGTTCTGGGATTCTCCATTAAAAAAAAAGCAGCTGCAATTCCCTACGCTTATGTGCACGTTTCTTACTATACACCTACTTATATGAACCGTTTACTTTTTATCTCTACCGCCGATCCTACGACTTTTACGTGTTTGTCTTGAAAATTTTATCGCGGTTGGATAAGATACTTTAACCACGTCACGTACACGTGGCTTTACTCAACAAATGTTCGAACCGCGCTCATTTTTGTCTTATGTACCTTTGTAACGCCTGAGTCCTGACTCCATCCTGGCCGTTGGTCGTGGAGAAATGCACCTATAAGCCGTCCGATCTAACACCATCATAGTATTACAGTATTTACACCTCTTTTTTCTTCCTCAATTCCAATTTCATATTGAAATAATTCCAACAACTTGTGTTGATATTTCTTGCATTCATATTTAATAACAAAAACTGTTTTAAACAAACAGAAATCATGATAGACCATAATGTCAAACTAAAAAATAATTATAGATTATAATTACAAATTTTCAAAATGATTATTAACCTCTAAGTGTTGTGTATAGTTTTGGTTGTTCCTTTTTTCCCTCTGAGAAATAAAACTTTGTTCTTTGAGTTTGTTGTTCAGATTTAATTAGAAACCTCTTAAGTTAACAAGTTGTTTAAACAAATTCATGTTAGTCTTATACTTAGAAACACAGGAATTTTAAAAACTAAATATAGTCATAATATTTTGCATGTTAATACTTGTAGATTTTCATATCTATAATTTGGTTTTAAAAAATCGTCAAATCTGGTAATTATAATATGCAAATTCATACATAATATATGTTTGTTTGATTAAATGATAGATATGATGTGATGAACAGTTAATCATAATGATATTGGCAAAACAACATATGAGCTATGGTTTTTTATTCAGTCGTCAAAGTTATTTTGAGGAAATAAACAACTTAAAATCTTATAACTTTGTTTAATCAAGTTGTTTTATATCTGACTTGAGAGGAGTCCCTGTTTTGATGAAAAATATTCTCACCCACATATAATTTGCAAGCTTATTTTCGTCAAAACAGGGATTCCTCACATTGTTTAGTTCATCAAAAGATTAATAACGAAGAATACATATATAATTTTGTTTAATCAAGGTGGGAATAATCAAGATGAGAATAAAATATCCTCGCCCACATTCTCACCCACAAATAACTTTTTTAACGAGAAATATTATAGTTTTGTTTAATCAAGTTGTTTATTTCGTCAAAACGGGGACTCCTCAAGCTGTTTTAACTGTTCTGATTTAGCTTTCAAAATGTATTTACCAAATGGAGATAAAATGTACGATGACGTTACATGGACTGTGAGTCGTGAAATTATATTTAAATCCGAAAGAAAATTACTTTTAGATTGAGACAAAATGTATAAAAATAGTATATTTTTTTGATGTGTGGGTCTATCCAGAGACAACTAACCAACCAGCTGCACTTTTAAATTTCCACCTCTGATTTGGTTGTATCACCGACGCACCTCCCAATAGGCCAATATTGTTTGTTTAAAATAAACTCGTAGGAGACAGGCTCTTGCCATCGATTTCAGTTTCTTAAAAATATATACAACAAACAAATAAGCAGAAGTTTCAACACAAAAACTGACCGAGAAGTTTTACTGATACTGGATAAATTACGAATGTGGTGGAATGACTAAAAACCTCATGCTGAAAAGAATGCGACATGATCCAACAACATGAAATAAATTAAATAATGAGATCGATAAAGTTAAAATCACTAAATTATCATGAGTAAGCGAGAAAGAAACTATGGCTCTAGCTAGCTTATTAGAGTGTGCGTTTTGAAAGAAACTCTTTAGCCATCTTCAACTCTTGCATCTGCCTTGACTCGTCCCACTTATGTTCAGCAGCTAGGATCTCTACCACACGCTTTAACGCCCAATCCGCTGCATCCGTATCTAAGAAGGCAATGCGACGCCTCCTAGCGATGAAATCGACTGCTGATTCACAATACTCGTTTCTTGCACAGTAAGCAACTTTTGCTTCAAGAAATGGATGTTTGTGCGCTAGCCGCTTCCCAAGACCTTCGTCTTGAGCTATTTTGGCGACTCGGTCAGCCATTGAACCATAGGAATGAGACAAATACTTTGCAGCAGCCGTGTCCACTGCCCCTGGAACCACTTTACCACCTTATGTTTTCTTCATACGCACGTATTCCTTTGCAAGAGCTGTCAAGGAAGATGGATCCAATCCGTAAGAACCCACAAGCTGTAGTTTCTCTGTAACACAGATTACAGATAAGATTACAATCATTAAAGCATCCTTAATTTTACTAATTAAATCTACTCATCACTCTTCTTATCCAATTACAGTTACGTGCTTGAAACGTATGTAATTACTTGTATTTTCTCTTTTAATTCTGCTTATCTTTCCCAGTTTTGATGTTATTTAATTAATATTGGAATAAATATTTTAATTAACTTTCAGTGTCTGAAACACTGACCCCACCAGTACTGTTTGCATAATGCAGACTTCCCGCAACTCAGGAAATTATCTTCTAATACATATTTTAAATATTAGTTAAGTATACAATTTAAGGAAAGGAAATCAAATACAGATGTTAATTCCTAATTTATGTAGTAATTCCTGATTAGTTCCAATTAATCAACCTAACCCACGTAAGTAAAACATCGATTGATTATGCAAATCATATGTAGATATAAGCCTTTTCCGGAAAATGCTTGTTTATTAGTTATCAGTTTATCACTAGTGAATAGCGATATGATGATGCTACGAAGGAACTTTGTTTTTTTTTCTGATAAATACGAAGAAACTTTGTTAGTTTTGATAAACTTAGTGTCAATGACATATGATTTGTAGAAAACAAATGCTACTTGGGAAATTTTCTGTGTTTTATAAGCTTTTGATACATCCCTATATACATGAACGAGACTTGCAGATCAAGCTCTGTGATTAATGCTCTAAATCCCAAAAGATACTAATCTACGAGATTCACAAATATACAAAGAGTAAATGTGAAGATATGATTGAGATGATTGACTCCACGTGATATGATTGCGTCTAACACCCCCCTCAAGTTGGAGCGTGGGGATTAGACATGCCCAACTTGCCAACCAATTCTTCAAATTCTCGTCGACCCAACGCCTTGGTAAACACATCCGCTAACTGTTCTTTTGTGCCGACTTTTATAGTTCGTATTATCCCATCCTTCATTGCATCGCGAACCGTATGACAATCAATTTCTACCGCCTTTGTCCTCTCGTGAAAAACAGGATTAGCTGCAATATAGATAGCTGCTTGATTATCACAACACAATGTCATTGCTTCATCTTGCTTCACCCCAAATCAGCCAAAATACCACGCAACCATTTCAGTTCTCCCATCATAAGGCCATGCTTCGATATTCACCGCAGACGACCTTGAAACCACATCTTGTTTTTTGGTTTTCCATGAAACGGTGACTGTCCTAGTGTGATAAACCAGGCACCAACTGATCTACGTGTCAATGGGCACCCACCCCAGTCTGAGTCACACCAGCCATGCAATTTCATATCACAATCAGACCGTAAGAAAATACCTTGACCCGGAGTCCCTTCCAAATATCTAACAACTCGCAAAGCTGCTTCCCAATGATCAACGCGGGGTTGCTGCATAAATTGCGATAAGATATGAACTCCATAGGTCAAATCTGGTCGGTAGCCAAGAGATAAATCAACCTCCCAACAAGTCGCCGACATCTGTTCTGGTTCAACTAGAAGTTTACTTTTCGAGAGCCAGCCGTTGTTGTTGTTCCATGGGAAATGCAACAGGCGTGATCCCAATAATCCCACTTCACTCACTACATCCAATGCATATTTACGTTGACACACTAAAAATACCTTCTTTCCTACGTCTACTTTAGCCCAAGAAAGTACTTTAGAGTACCAAGGTCTTTCATGTGAAAACACTCTCCTAAGTACTTCTTAAATTCCAAGATAGCTTGAGTATTGTTCCTCCAATAACAAGATCATCTACATACACAAGTATATAGATTTACGTAACCTTTCCTTATCGAGAACATAGAGTAATCCCGATATGACTGCACAAAGCCATACTTCAACAATGCTGTCCTTAATTTAGCAAACCAACATCTCGGTGCTTGTCTTAAGCCATATAATGATTTCCGCAAACGGCAAACATTAGTATTATCTCCTGTACGAAATCCCGGTGGGAATCTCATGTACACTTCCTCTTCCAAATCACCATGAAGGAATGCATTGTGCACATCCATCTGGTGTAATTCCCAGTCTCGTGCAGCAGCAACTCCCAGAAATAACCGTACTGTAGTCATCTTGATAACTGGTGCAAAAGTTTCTTTAAAATCCACACCTTCTCTTTGTTTATTCCCGAGTGCAACCAAACGTGCCTTGTATCTCTCTATTGTTCCATCGGCTTTATATTTAATTTTGAACACCCACATACTCCCAATTGCCACTTTTCCAGCTGGTAATGTCGTCACATCCCAAGTTTTATTTAGTTCTAGTGCATCAATTTCCTTTTTCATAGCATCCCTCCAGACCTTAAGAACAACAGCATCACGGAAATTTGTAGGCTCAACACCGTTGCTTACTGCAGAAAGAAAGGCCTTGTGCTTAGATGAAAATTTACGGCAATTAACATACTTCAAAAGAGAATATTGATTCTCTGCATCAACGCCCATTACTTCTGTCATATCACCATCTGCAGTGATAGAATAAAGAACATAATCTTTTAACTTGGTGGGCTTAGATGTTTTACGCAGACCTGGGCCAAATTTTTTTGGAATTTGTTCACTCTCTGAAGTTTTGGTGTCAGTTTTGTTGGTGTTCTTGTTCTCCACTTTCTTCATCTCACATGAAGCTGCACCAGTGTCTGCATCAGCTCGTGTTTTTGTTGGCAACAGAGCTGTTTCTGCAGCAATATGTGGCTCACCATTAGTTTTAATAGCAACATGTTGCTCAACCAAGTCTTCTGCAGCAATCTATTTTTGAACAAAATTTTCGTCTTCAGCTTGTGGAGACAGAACCGTTTCTGTTTCAGCTATATTTTCAGCAACCTCATCTGCTCCAATAGTACTATCTTGTACTTCACCTGCAACACCATATGCGTCTGAGTCATGACTCGTGTTAAGTAGAAATTTTCCTCCTGCAGAGTCTTCAGTCAAATCTCCAAATTCTTCTAACTCTTTCATTTGTTGTGTCAGTTTCTCCATGCTTGTTTCAATTTTATAAGGAAACATATCTTCTACAAACACCACATCTCTGGATACAAAAATCTCCTCTTCATCAAGATCAAACAATGTCCATCCTTTCTTTCCATAGGGATATCCGAGGAACACACATCTCCTGCTCCTCTCAACAAACTTATCTCCCCCCCTTCTCTGTTTGTGTGCGAATGCTAGGCACCCAAAGACCCTCAGATTATCATAAGAAGGCACATTCTCATGTATTAGCTCATACGGTGTCTTACCATTAAGCACACGAGAAGGCATCCTATTGATTAAATGAACTGCAGCCAAAATGCTTTCACCCCAGACCTTAACGGGAAGAGCTGATTGAAACAACAACGACCTTGCCACATTGAGAATATGACGATGTTTCCTTTCGACTTGCTCATTGCGGTGTTCCGACGCAGAAGTCTGATGTATTATACCTTCAACTTGAAACTCGGAAGTTAGACAAGTGAATTCTGTCCCGTTGTCACTTCTTACCACTTTGACTCGCTTACGTCTGCCTATCATCTTCATAAAATTTCTTAAAAGTTGAACCAACTTCACTTTATTATTCAATAGATATACCCAAACTCCTCTTGAGTAATCATCCACCTTATCGTGAGAAAATAATATGAATTGCACAAGCTTGGAAAACGGTAAGGACCCCATAAGTCCAAGTGTATCATGTCAAAAACCTTCTCACTTTTATTATCACCGAATAAAAATTTCACGACATTGTTTTGCTTTTAAACAAATGTCACAAGAGGAAAAAATCCTTAGATCGACTACCAACACAGAGATCAAATCAAAAACACCATTGGATGGATGTCCTAGCCTTTGATGTCATACATCCTCGGCTCCATCCTTATTCATGCGAAAAGCTTTAAACTCATCACTCTCCTAAAGAAGTACAGCCCATCTCTAAGCTCACCCGCTCCATCAGTTCTTCGTTATACGGTCCTGAATCACACAACCCTTATTAACAATCTGCATTACTAAATCTGAATCCATAATCACCGCGACATCAAATCAGGTTGCATCTCAAATCGAGGCACAAACAACACATTCTTAAGCTTAAAATCCTCATCAAAAACCACTGATCCTTTTTCTTTAGACAAAGAAGATTCACCGTTTGGCAATCCAATTTTACAAGGTAAAATATACTTGGTATCCTCAAGAATATCTCCATACCCTCGTCATATGATTAGATGCTCCAAAGATCAAGAACCCGACCAAGTGAAATATTCTTACCACTTAGTCGAGATCCCGAAGCCGAGCCTTGTTTTTCTTCCAAAGCAGCTTGATCAATGTCTCCTATTGATCGTTGTTCAACCCTCAGATAACCACTCTTCTCGCTTGGTTCAAGATTTCCAAGAACCATCATGCATTAGCTCGACTACTCCACGTCCTCGACCAGTTACTCGACCTGCACCACGTCCTCCGCCTCTTCCTTTCTCACCCCACCAGATTGGATATCCAATGAGCTGAAAACAGGTCTCAACGACATGGCCCTTCTTCTGCTGGAACAGAACAATTTGTTCTTATCTTCGCCCCGAGATTCACGTTTCCGCTCTGGTTTGAAACGCCATTTGTGCTCCTTGCACTTCTCTTCCTCGCATCACCGCACAATCCTTTCCACAGATTTTACTTTAAGCATAAACCTGATTCAGATTTGGAAGTGGATCGGTCTGATTATCGCGACTCGAACTGATCCAGAACTCCGTCGTTCAGCCCAAGGAGAAACCGGTGAATCGGTCTTCTTTCGTTTCTTTTCCAGTTCCGGATTACCGTGCATCCTCCACACTTGCACTTTGCCATTTGATCATAATTGTTCAAATCATCCCATAGCATCTGTAGTTTACCGTAATAATCGATAACACTCAGATTTCCTTGCCTACAACAAGCAAGTTCAGCTTTGATTTCCTGGATCCTTGGCCCATTGCCTTCAGAAAATCGGTCCTTGATTTCTTTCCAAAGATCTGCGGGATCCTTCTTGTTCCCTAGAGTCTTCCTCACCTTTGGATCCACTGTGTTTAAAATCCACAACGCCACCATAGATTTTGCCGACACCCAGTCTTCATACTGTTCATCGTCTTCTTCAGGTTTCTTCACGGATCCGTCGACAAATCCATACTTCTTCTTGACTCGCAGTGCAGTCCTCACCGCCTGAGCCCATTCATCAAAGTTATCACCATTAAATTGCACTTGTGCAATCACGGCACCAGGGTTTTCGGTTGCAGCAAGTTCATATGCTACATTTTTCTTGGTTTCCTTCCCAGGTACTAGTAGAGCCATTGCGTTTGTCAGTTTGATTTCTCAGAACCAAGCTCTGATACCATGTAGAAAACAAACGCTACTTGGGAAATTTTCTGTGTTTTATAAGCTTTTGATACATCCCTATATACATGAACGAGACTTGCAGATCAAGCTCTGTGATTAATGCTCTAAATCCCAAAAGATACTAATCTACGAGATTCACAAATATACAAAGAATAAATGTGAAGATATGATTGAGATGATTGACTCCACGTGATATGATTGCGTCTAACATGATTTGCTAAGTGGTTACTTTCAATCACAATATTACGTACATCTAGTATAATATATTTGGTAAATCAGCTCACCAAAATTTGGTCTATTTGTTTGTTATATACCACCAGCAGTAACCAATACTAGTAGATCAATTTTGGTATATTACGAGCAGTAATCAATACTAAGTAGATAAACCCCCACTAGTCCATATCTTTGAATCCGTTTTTCGAAATACGATATTTCATTAATTTATAAAATAGCATCAGACAATTATTGGCATATAAAAAAGCACAGTTGGATTTGCTTAAATGGATTTTTATATTAAATCAACTTTGCCGGAAAGAAAAGAAAAAACCAGATCTGCGAAGACAAGAGTTTTTCAAAGTCAATGATAGAAACGGTTACAAAATCATCGAATGATAAAGATCCACGTGGCAGAAGTAGCTGAAATTAAGTAAAGGTGATCTCATAATCTTGACCATCCACCAATGGAAACATTAATTAATACGTCATGAGAGTAAATGCGTAGATGGATAAAAAACGGTGAAGCTTCCAACAAAATCTCTGACTCGATTCAGTTTTTTCTATACACGTTCCCATTCTATTCTATCTTTTATAATTTTATCCTCAACGATCATCTTCCTTTGAAAGAAGCATTCACCTAATTTTATCAAAAGAAAAAAAAAATGGCAGCAGAAACTGGTTTCATTGGGTCAATAGATCAAGGAACCACCAGCACCAGATTCATCATTTACGATCACGATGCTCGTGCCGTTGCTTCTCATCAAGTCGAGTTCACTCAGTTCTATCCCGAAGCTGGGTATTTTCATCTCTAACCTTGTTGTTTAAATTATTTTTCTTCATTGGCTATAAGTTATAACAAGTAGGTGAGACTTATTTGTTGATGATCGCAATCTTGTCTGATCCGTATTTTTTCGGACCAAACATTTTTAGTGCGTATTTCACTATTACATCCTCCGATCTGTTTTTTTCTATTTTTTTTTATTTTCTTAAGAGGTGATTTTGAATCCGTGCTCTTGTTGATACAATATATCACATGATCTCTTGTTGATAATTTGTTTTTATATTGATTGGGAATGAAGATGGGTGGAACACGATCCAATGGAAATAGTGGAGAGTGTGAAAGTGTGCATTGCAAAGGCTCTTGACAAAGCCACAGCGGATGGGCACAACATCGAGGGTGGCTTGAAGGCCATTGGGCTTACAGATCAGAGAGAGACTACTGTCGTTTGGAGCAAATCCACTGGTCTTCCTCTCCACAAGGCTATTGTCTGGATGGATGCTCGCACCAGTTCTATCTGCAGGTTCTTTCTTTTCTTTTGTTTTCTCTTTTGTCTTCTTGAATTGGTTTTTTTTTAGAACCTCATCTTTATTTGTTTGATGATTGATCTTTCACAGGAGACTAGAGAAAGAACTCTCAGGAGGAAGATCCCATTTTGTAGAGTCTTGTGGCTTGCCCATAAGCACCTACTTCTCTGCAATGAAGCTTCTTTGGCTCATGGAGAATGTTGAAGCTGTTAAAGACGCTATCAAGAAAGGCGATGCCATCTTTGGCACTATCGACACATGGCTCATCTGGAATATGACCGGTGGTATCAACGGTGGGTTACATGTCACTGATGTCACTAATGCCTCTCGCACTATGCTCATGAACCTTAAATCCTTAAGCTGGGACGACACTACTTTGAAGACACTTGGCATACCGGCTGAAATCTTGCCCAAGATTGTCAGCAA
This sequence comes from Cardamine occulta, assembly GCA_028015245.1. Classification (NCBI taxonomy): domain Eukaryota; kingdom Viridiplantae; phylum Streptophyta; class Magnoliopsida; order Brassicales; family Brassicaceae; genus Cardamine; species Cardamine occulta. The sequence continues at coordinate 22,137,421 of CM051366.1, forward strand.
TTCAGAAGTCATTGGAGAAATCTGCAAAGGCTGGCCTATTCCCGGTATCAAGATTGCTGGATGTCTTGGGGATCAGCACGCTGCAATGCTCGGACAAGCTTGCAGAAAAGGCGAGGCGAAAAGTACTTACGGAACAGGGGCTTTCATTCTTCTCAACACTGGAGAAGTGGCCATCAAATCAGGTCATGGACTTCTGACCACGCTAGCTTACAAGCTCGGGCCTCAAGCAAAGACAAACTATGCACTGGAGGGTTCTATCGCTATAGCAGGAGCTGCTGTTCAGTGGCTAAGGGACAGTCTTGGGATCATAAAGAGCGCCAGTGAAATTGAAGATTTGGCAGCAATGGTTGACTCTACAGGAGGTGTTTACTTTGTGCCAGCGTTCAACGGCTTGTTTGCTCCTTGGTGGAGAGAAGATGCGCGTGGTGTATGCATTGGAATCACGAGGTTCACAAACAAGTCTCACATTGCTCGGGCTGTGTTGGAGAGCATGTGTTTCCAAGTGAAAGATGTGCTCGACTCTATGAAGAAAGACGCTGGTGAAAAGGGTTCACTAAGTAACGATAAAGGAGAGTTCTTGCTTAGAGTTGATGGTGGTGCCACGGCTAACAACCTTCTGATGCAGATTCAGGTATGATCTATCTGATGATTGTGTAGTTTACTTGGAAGATTGATTTCAATCTCTTATCTCCATGAAAATATTGCAGGCTGATTTGATGGGAACTCCAGTGGTGAGGCCTGTGGACATAGAGACAACAGCACTAGGAGCAGCCTACGCAGCTGGATTGGCTGTGGGATTCTGGAAGGAAGAAGACATATTCGAGTCAGGAGAGAAGGCGAAGAACTCCAAAGTTTTCAGACCAGCTATGGAAGAAGAAAAAAGGAAGAAGAAAGTGGCGTCTTGGTGCAAAGCGGTGGAGAGAACATTTGATCTCGCTGATCTCTCTATCTAAACTTGAATCGTGTTTTATCTGAAAGATTACTTGTTCTTTACCACAAGTTGGGCTCTGTCTTTTAAGTCACATTATGTTTAACGTCTAATATATGTTGGGTTACCGTCTTTGAATGATTGATAAATCAATATGCTTTGATTCTGTTGAAAGTAAGATTGCATCAGAAAAGTAGATGAGAGAGATCTACTGGTGAAACTCTCGTGACAGTAACAAGCTTAAGACCAAAGGTAGAGGCAATCCCACACCAGAAGGTAATCTCTCCAAACATGAAGAAACATTACAAGGACTTACAAGCAAGAAACACCCTAGGCTATGTGCCTGAGCTCTGAACCAAACGGACAAAAGCGTCAACAAGGAGAATCAAAGCATATAAACCCAAGGCTATGTGTCAGGCCAAGGCTCAAATAGATGGCCTCAGCATCAATGTGGCTTCATCTGGCTCTTCCCAAATGTTTGTGTCACAGCTTCTGTTGGTTGGTGGTCCACAAAGAAGAGCTCTTCTCACCAAAGACTTGAGGAATGGGGATAGAGCTTGTTAAAACAAAGATCGAGGCTTTCATCTTGCAGAAGCTTTCCAAGGAATTTTGAGTCGACCGAGTTCTTCCGGGATAGAGTCCAAACATGTAACCAAGAGTGCCACCAATCTAGGAATCATACCTCTGTTTTGCTACAAACTCAAAGCTCCATAAATAACTCAAAGCTTTTCACCTAAATTTGGGCCTTACCAGGCCTAGCTTCTTTTTAAGCAGATGGGCTCTTAATGAGCCTTCACTTTTTACCATAGATGGACTCCGCGTTGTTTTTGTTTTCGTTTCTTATCCACCAGGTTCACGCTCAACATTGTTTCAACGTACAACTTTTAGTTAAGAGGGGGAGGGGCGGCTATACACATACATACAAGCACAGTGACTGTTAGGAACTTAGGGTTCGAATGGTACCTGCGGATCGAGTGGACAAAATCATCAACGGACCAAACCATCTATTTTTTGGAGCGGTCCACGGTCCGCTATGTCTCAATTTATTTTTTTGAAAAAGTGGACTGCATTTGGTTTGCAGCGGTTTTTTTTTATTTTTTTATGTCCACACCACTGCAGACTATAACTTATGAATGGTAAAAATTAGCGGTTTAATCCGCAGATAGTTTTGTACGCCCCAACCACTGCATCCATTCAACCGCCCCAACGGTTTCAAATTATATTTAATTTTAGCTTATTTACTTCTGTTAGGGTTTTTAGTCTAAGAATTAAACATATTTTGGTTATTGCAAATTTCAATTATCTGATACCTTGTCAGTTAGGGTATTAGTTAGATACATTTTCATTAAACAAAAAAAAAAGTAGTATAAAGAATCTCTTTTTAGCAATTAATTCGATTTGATTGTCTATCAGTTTTCAATGATACAGCCAGAATCCAAGAAAAGGGATAAATGAAAATTTATAAAAAAAATATACATATCCTCAGGACAATAAATAATAGAGAAGGTTTCAGTGGAAACACAACAAAAATTTCTCAGCGTCGAATGAAACCAAGGGGAAGCAACGAAGAAAAACGTGAACTGTCAAGAAAAAGGAGAGAAAAAATCTTCACTTTTTGCCTACTTCCTTCACGCAACCTAAAGGCCATTATTTTTATTTTTTATTATTTTTTCAATTTGTTTTATAAGTTGAACATTCCTATTTTTTTGTCCTCCACTAATGAATAAGGTGCATCTCATAAGTTTCAATAACAAATATAAAAATTAAGGTAAGACGAAGTAAACTTAATCACAATCTCTTTAAAAAGAACAACAAAAACTTCATCGTTTCTATATACTCCTTACCCAACTATGTACGAGTTTTATTTTATATATCATCAAAATTCATTTAATTATTTACTTTCAAAATTTGAACCCTCATAAATTTTGTAGGGGAACTTCTGATGCACTTCTCGTCACTGCATTTATTTCTTTGAGGAATTCAAAATTCGAAAATGATAAATCATGGATATGATTATTATTCGAGTTACGTATTACGGTCAGGATCAATATATCATTACGATTTACGAAGTTATTACTTACAGAAACCTCGACACCAACATTCTATGGACTTTATGTTTTAAGTATAACCACGTCAACATTTTAATTTGCAAACATATACGATAACGTTTGTGTCTAGTGTAGGGAAATGTAGATTGAAATATTAGATTAGTGGAATGCTGTGGAATATTAGTTAATTTGTTTACCGAGTCAACAATGAACCGACTTTTTTCACTAACACGAATTGATCTATGATGTTTTCGCTTCTCAGGTACTGAATTGGCAACAACTCTAATCATGTATGGTTTAGCTTAGGCGTTGACTTCGATAAAATACCCATCTAGAAAAAGTTTGAATCCGTGTTCAAATCATAAATATTAGTGAATTATTAGCAACTAAAACATTACTTTATTTTTAGTCAACTTATCAACTAAAGAATATAGACTTGCAAAGTCAAAACACATTAACAATTTTTTTATTACTAAATTTAATATGTTGGAAAAAATGTCAAAAAAAAAACACAAGATGGTCTTCTTTAAATAATTGGGTTGTAGGCAGACGAATGTCTTTTAGACAGAAACAAAACACGCTTCTCTTCTTTTCTCTCTTCTCTTCTTCTAAAGGTTTCAACATTTTCAACTACACACATCTCTTTTTTCATTTTTTGTCATCTCCATCACCATGAGCTACCAGCACCAGTACCACCAGCCGCCGAGCTATGCGACCGACCCAAACACCATGTTCGTTCAAGCAGATCCTTCCAATTTCCGCAACATCGTCCAAAAACTCACCGGAGCACCAGCTGACCTCTCATCCTCTTCCTCCGGCGTCTCCGCTGCACAACAGAAGCTTCCACTAACTCCAAAGAAACCGGCGTTCAAGCTCCACGAACGCCGTCAATCATCAAAGAAAATGGAGCTCAAGGTCAACAATATCACAAACCCCAACGACCCTTTCAGCCATTTCCACCGAGGATTCCTCGTCTCTCCGGTTTCTCACCTCGACCCATTCTGGGCGCGCGTGAGTCCACATTCAGCGCGTGAGGATCACCACGCGCCACCTGACAAGGAAGAGCAAAAAGCCATAGCCGAGAAAGGGTTCTACTTCCTTCCGAGTCCGAGAAGCGGCGCCGAGCCAGCACCGGAGCTTTTGCCGCTGTTTCCTCTTCGTTCTCCTAACGGCACTAGTCACCGGATTGACGATGATTATTGCGATCTCTCTTAATTAGAAACTCTAATCGTAATTTGAGTTTTAGGCTATTAATCTTAAGTTGGTGACACGTGATGATATTGCTGTTGCTTTTTTACTATTTTTGTTAGGGCTAATATCCGTTTTTATTTTAACCTAGATGTTTTTTTTCTTTTCTATTATATATCCTTCATCAACTTTGTTGAAGGGTCAACTATTCCGGCGCGTGTACTCCACTTCCTTTTTATAATATAAAAATCAGAATAGTTTAAAGAGTTAAGAAAGAGCTAAATTTGGTTTTCTATTCTTTTTTGCTAAAATCAAAATTATTAATTAATTACAAGTAGCCATTTTCAACATAATTTGACAAGTCTAACATCAAACGTAATCTTTGAATCTTTAAATTGTCTTAAAATCAAGTTGATGATGTCTGAATGAATAGATAGGCTACATAGGCCGACTTATAATGGATACAAAAATGTGTTGACTTTTTGGTTAAGTAAAAAGAGTAAAGAAGCAAAATTCTCTGTAGTGATAGGGTGCAGTGTAACAGTGCTCCATTAATTTTATTTTTTTCTTTCGTATGTGTCATAAAGCTGCCAGCCGTTGGATTTAATGACAAAGCTGTGACGCAGAATGAAACGGCGCCTATTTCCTCTGCAGATCCAACGGCTACGATTCAATTCTTGCTGCTAAAAGTATAATGCAATTTTATTATATTTGTAAAAATTAAATAATGTTACTTGTAACAGAGGGTGTCTCTGCATCTATCTTTAAAGTCAGTTGTCAGTCTATCTTCAAACTCTGCCCCTCAGGTGTAATCCAAATTTCAAACCTCTGCTCAAATCACAGCCGTCCATTTGTTAAGCTCCCTCCTAAGCCCATTTGAGTCCAAGTGGGCATCAACAAAACTTGGTCTATATGGGCCTATAGTCAAATATGTAAATAGCCTTAGTCTATGAAACCCATTCACGTTCTTTAAATTTCATTAAAGTTTTCGAAGATGAATGTTGATAAAGTTTCTTCTTTTTTCTTGTCACCATCCTAATCATAGATAGGATGACCATTAAAACTTAAAAGTTTGATTTTTCCTTTTGAAGTTTTCTTTAGGACATAAATACTATAGATGAATAAATACCATATAATAATGTCGAGTTAATAGAATATGTATATTTACATAAACGCAACTAAATCTCTTTTCTTTTTGGTCACGAAAAGATTTATACATTAGCACACGAGAAAACCGGACTAATTTTGTTGACATTTAGGTTCAAACTCCAAAGATTGGAGTTTTCTTTCTCCATTAGACCTCCAAGAAGCAGCCAGCTTGAACATGACCAACATGTGTTTCCAATTTTACCCATCGAGAACTACTTAAATCACAGATATACCCTACAGTGGCTTCACCGTAACCAGTCAAAGCCTTGCCGGTGCCGATCACAATCAGCTTCCCAGGCCTCACTGCCACGTAAGCCACATTGTAAACATCAGCAGGAATCTGGCCCACCTTCTGCCACGTGTCATTTAGCAGCACCATCACATCCCCACGCCAGCAAGCGTACAAATCCCCGTTTTCACCGGCCGCGCAGATCGGAGGGCTAACAGTATCGCCGGTGTCATCGAGGAAGTCTTCTGTAAGAGGACCCCACTGCCACGTAGACGCATAGAATGATTCAGCTGTTTTACTGAAATGCCCTTGTTCCTCCGTGGCATAACCACCGATGACGTGGAAACTGCCAGCATGGAATATAGCTTTGCACTCGTCTCGTTCCCGCGCCATATCTGGCAAAAACGTCCACTTGTCTTCTGCCACGTCATAAACTATAGCTGACGTCAGAGCGCATTTCTCTTCGTCATGTCCGCCCGCAACCAACACCGTCCGATCCGAGTCGGAAGCGCATCCGAAGAAGGATCTGCGAACACCTGGCATGGTTGCCCCCACGCGCCATTTGGAGGTGAAGAAACTGAAGACGAAGACCGAATCAGAGGCCTGCCATGTAACCGGGTCAAGCCCACCTAAGACAATAAGATCCGACCCGACAGAAACCAATCGACAGAACAGAGGTAGTCCGTTGGATTGACCCGGAATCGGAGGAAGCTCCGTCCAAAGACACGACCCGGATTCGAGAACAACTACCCGATATTCAGGCGTAGTGAAACTCTTTCCGGATCCGGAATCTTTGTCCGGGTCGACCCGAGCCTGTGAGAGGATAAGAAGCTCTTGGCTATGGCGTGAAGCTTTTCGCTGATGGAAAAACTCAGGGAGAGAAACTTCACGGTTCCAGCCTTTGCAAACAGAGGCGATAATAGGAAACTGTTTGTATGAAGCGCGTAGGAGACACTCTCTTGCAACATCGTCGGGAAGATTGGGGATAAGCTCCATCGCTAAAATATCAAAGATTGAAGTTTTTTTTTATTTGTTTTGTTTTATTGAAGGTTTTAAAAGAGTGAGAGAGAAGGTTGAAGATGATGAATGGGAAAGAGGAGAGTGTGCCGCTTTATATAGATTGATATTTCAAGATAAGTGTTTCTAGAAACTCGTTTATTCATTCTCTTTACTAAATAAATCGGGAATTTTGTTTTCGTCTGATATAATTCCGGATTTTTTTGTAAGGTTATCTTTATATTTTTATTGAATAATGAAATGAAGATAACGAAATTTGATAGAATATGGGCAAACAGTTAATGGTTGTGACTTTGAATCAATTGAGACAAGTTTTTTTTTTTCTAAGAATTGGGACAAGTTGGAGGATGTGATGTTCAATATTTTTTTTTAGTGGGACATATGTCATATATCCAGCGGTAAACTTTCATGTTCCAGATAACAACCAAAATATATACAAAACATATGTAAACAAATATACCAAGGCCTTAGGACTAATACTGGTTTTAGATTTTGGATTTTGGACGTTCTTTTGACATTTTACTCTGTTATATCAAATGCTCTACAAAACTATATAAGTATGCTAGTCCAATAATAAACAAGAATGTATACTAATTTATCGTACAGTTTTTTTTTTTTTTGATTAAACGGCTAAAACTTAACACATTAAAGACTGTACTTTCTGAATCTAGATTATAGATCACACCCTTTCTTTTCTCTTATTAAAATATTAATCGAACCACGCCCTTTGTTTTGTAAAATATCGATCTTCTAATTATAAACAGCCGAACTTGTACATTAAGTCATTAATTAATATATGTTTATACTACACATATACGACGGCAAAAATAAAATGAGATTCGTATACAAAAATTTACAGTCTTTATAACAACTTATTCCGTATGATCAAAGCCCATGGTACATAGTTTAAAGAATTATAAGATGTACACAATGGTATAAAAACAAAGTGAGGGAATGGTGAAAGAAATAGTACAAAATAGTACTATAGGCTATATAGCAAACAAAAATAATAATAACGATACTTATAAAAGATTTACGCAATACTAAAAATGGTTCCTTTACATTGTGTGTAACACATATAATCCAAACACATAATAACATTTCAAGTTTAATTAGTATTTGTTAAAATAAAACATTTTTTATGTAATCCAAATCCAGCTTAAAAACTAATGTTTGGGAGTATTTCCTCGTAACTTCCCTTCTAGACTATCTTTTCTCTAACCCTTCTAGATTTTTTAGTTTTGTTTAAATCATTTGTTTTTTCTATTCCGTTTGTTGTCTGTACGTATGTCAATATTCGGTCGGCCATAAACAATTATTATTGAATTATTATCTAATTCTGCTAAAATACTCGACATCTTTAAACTATTACACCGATGAACAAAAGATTAATGTTTTTAGCTGTGAATAGTATATATGGCGACCATATAGATATTAATTCTTTATCGTGATTATACGATTTTTGTTAAGCTTCTTAACGCGCGTGACATAACGAAGCGAATGTATGTCTCCTTACACAAAAGCGTTATACTAGTACAATTTTGATTTTTTTAATTAATCAAATCAATGATTAGTAATTTAATCTGTAACGTATAGACACTATTTATTTAGCTGCACTACAAAATTGAATAATACAATATTTGGGAAGCAGCATGTTCCATGCAACTTGGACTAGGTCTAGTGTCCACATGGTATATAAAGCTGTAAACATCGTTAATGTACATGTGTTTTTTTGGTTTATTAGACTAAAGATATATAGTATTATAGACGGCACCGAATGAAAGTAAAAATAGTATTTTCATTGTTTGAAATAAAAATAAAATAGTTTTTTCATCATTGATCAATATTTAACTTAATTATGCTTCTAACAAAAAAAATATTGCGTCGCTTGGTTATTTATATATTGAGTGTATTGAAACGTATTTCTAATCTCTCTACATGTAGTCCTAGTCCAATCTATCTGTTTTTTTTGTATATATATATATAAAAAATATCTAACGGGGTAAATTAATAACAAATAATTATTGGGGGAAATATCGGAGTGTCTACATTAATTCACTATTGCCGCATATTAATAAACTAATTTAAACTGCGACGAACGGAGACAAAGCAACAACAGAGAACAAAACGACATGGCGTCCGGCTGACAAAAGGTTGAACTTGAAGAAAACAGAACAGCACGGCGTTTGAATGACAAAAGTGTTGACGAGAACAAAACGACACGGCGTCGACATCCTTAAATGGAAGAGTCGTGATTCGTCGGGTGGCTCTTTGATAAATCAAAACAATGAACGACGGAAGCAATCCGTTTCTTCGCAGATAGGAATAGTTCCGAATAGACTCATACTGCGAGTGTTGGTCCCACATAATGAATGTTCCTGTCGATTTTTCAAAGCCATCTTATTTATTTGGTCGCATTCAATAATTCATAGTACTTTTTAAAAGATATACATATATTCTCGTGACAAAAAAAATCGCCAAGCCATTGATAGAAAGAAAAAAAGACACGAAATAATTGGCCAAATAGTTTATTTTTGATGAATATATATGAGAACGATGGGGCATGAATTTATCAGACTCTTTTTTAATTGTCGACCGTTTGATTAATTTAGGAGCACGAAACTTCGGATGAAACGGGCAACCATAGAACGTGGAAAACAAATAATAATATCTCGACCTTGAATTCTCGAAGCTAACTGATAAGGTTGACAATAAAATGATCGGATAATATAAGATTAAGAGAATAAAACAAGAACTTGAGCTTAATTAGCACTAGAAAACGCTGGCCAATTAGACTGGAGAGCCGCAATATTTGTGTCTCGAAGATGGTTGATTCGATGCATTTTTCTATCAGGCACTCGATGACTTCAGAATTATATGCATTATTATTTTGCAATTTGACATAATCCAAGTGTATTATTATTAAAACCAAAATACATTGGTTTGCCTATATGTATATTTACTGCGTGAAGAAAAGAAATAGAAGTGGATATTTATGAGGTCAACATCAAATAAAAAGCTCGTACAGGATAAGCTCACTAGTTTCCTTACGTATTTTACGTCCTTTTTATCCATTATTACGATGTTTATCCACTAGCTGACGTGGACTTTGTATCTTTCCTCGAGGGTGAAAGAAAAGCAGGCCAAGTATATGTGACTTTTCTCATTGATCTTTGTTTCTAACATAGCCCTTTATAGTTATGTTACCTTTTTTTTTTTAAATGACAATATGATTTATGTTAAATGATAATAAGATAAGAAAATCAGGATGACTAAATACCTAAAATACTTCGTTTCCCCCTACAGGATCTAGTGACTCGACTCGAGAAGAAAAGCAAAGACTAGGGTAAGTCAACAGATTTAGCTAATAACACACACATTTATTATACTATTAGCGTCGAAGCAGACGAGCGACAAAACAAACTGTGAAATGAACATGGCCAAAGTCAAGCGAGAAAAGCGAGGACAGAACGTGCCAAAGACATTGAATCCGTCTATAAGCAAACATAACTTACTATAACCACGTGACTCGTGACGATGGCATAATTAGTATAATTATAGAGACTTATAGTACGTAACTTTTAAGAAAATTAAAGCCCTGAAGTTTCGGGATCTGGTTCAAAAGTCCAATATAGTTTGCGGTTAAAGAAGGGAACGTTAAAGTGAAACTAGACATTGACATGTTTTGACTCAAGTGATATTAATCAGACTTGGCCTGGAATCGTGTTATAGAATTATTAGCCAAAAAAACACACTTAATCGATAAAGATACACGAGGGGTTTGTGTTGTGCGATGTCTAGAAACGAGGCATAAATACTAATACGATATAGACAAGGACAAGAATATTTCAAAGAAAATAAGATGTTTCCTCTCGCATTGTAAGCTTATTGAATGAAAAGGATAAAAGCTCATAAAAGATGAAAGAACACAAACACGAGTATGGCTTAATTAAATGCCGACATCATTACATAACTAATGGAGAGCTAATCTCAGCGTTTTTGAGGGCCAGGAGCAAACTTATTCTTAAAGGTGTTATGCACATTCCTTAAGCTCCATTTGGAGAATTTATCTGATGGCAAAATAATAATGGTATAAAGGAACGTTTATACTCGAGTCGAGGTTTATGGATCTGTGTTCGCTTGATTTTGGGTAATTTTCATTGGCACGAAGATGAATGTGTCCATTTCCTTTTGCTGGCCACATCTACATTGTACCTCTAGTTTGGTTGATGCTCTATATATACTTGTAAACTTTATATTTACATACATTCCTAGCTTAATTTGAGTGAGAAAGAATATCAGAATCAGCTTTCATCTAAAGAAAGAAAAACCTAAAAGGGCAAAACAGTAAAATCGTGAGAGCAAACAAATTGGTAAAAAAACGTGAACGGCAGGATTCGAACCTGCGCGGGCAAAGCCCACATGATTTCTAGTCATGCCCGATAACCACTCCGGCACGTCCACCTTTGTTAGATCTTCCAATTGCTAAATTGAATACTCAATTTTATTTTGACTTGAGTTCAATTTGACGGCAAGGGAGCAGAGAGGAGAAGAAGCCACGCTGCGTTAAGGTATGTTCTCTGCTGAAGTTAATAATCTTCTCCTGCTTCATAAACTGTATGTTCATGGAGATGGTAAGTTTAGTTTTCGAGGGTTTAGTAGAAATTCGCCTTGTTTCTGTCCAATGCATTGGCTTTTTTTTTTGTTTGTTTCTGTATTCATTCCGATTATTGATTCGATCTCAACTCGAATTCTAATACCTCAAAACTAATTTGTTGCTACTGAGTTCTGTGATTCTTCGCTTTCTGAAAAAACCCTTTGTCCCAGACTGGATTTGTGATTCATCAACTCTTATTTCCTTGATTTTATGACGAAATTGAAAAGGTGCTTTGTACCCATTCATTTGCATTATATACTAAGGAATGCTTTACATTTTCATCATTATTTTTGCAGATTTGCACTGTTTTGTCTCTGGGTTTTAAGTAACTAGTGGCTTAGGTTTAAGAAAGTGTTTCCTTGTAGAGAAGAAGGCTGTGTTGTGTTGTGTATAGTATTCTCTGTAGAGTGAAGGACACGATGTCCCAGAAGCGAAATCTTCCTTCTTGGATGAGTTCAAGGGATCCTGAGGCTAGTCCGAGTGGTAAGAAGCCCAAGGATGAAGATGATAAGCAGATTAAAGAACATAACAGTGGAAATGCCCCTTCCAACAATTCGGAACAGGGGAAAATGTTACCTGAGTCAAGCTCAAATACAACTGTTCTCTCTAAACTTTTGGTCTGTGAGCCTATATGGAGTTGTTAAAACTATATAATTTTATCTCTCTTCTCTTGTTAGTTTATTTATGCTTTTCATGATGGAGTTAAAAGATTACATGGTGCAGGAAGGAGTTGTTTTTGTGCTGTCCGGATTTGTTAACCCTGAGAGGAGTACACTAAGGTCACAGGCCTTGGCAATGGGAGCTACATATCAACCTGATTGGAACTCTGACTCTACGTTGCTGATCTGTGCTTTTCCTAACACTCCGAAGTTTCGTCAAGTTGAAACCAACTCTGGAACTATTGTCTCAAAGGTTACCTCTTCTTTGAAGTGATCCAATGCTTAATTTCATTTGCTCCTTTGTATATGCTAAAATTTTATATGTTTTGACTGTCTTCAGGAATGGATAACTGAGTGCTATACAAAGAAGAAGTTGGTGGATATTGAGCAATACCTTATGCATACTGGAAAACCATGGAGGAAAACCAGAGCTCCCCAAGATGCTACTCGAGGTAAAAAGAAATATATGGGAAAGGCTTTAAGTGGAATATCTGTTTTAACCATTTTCTTTTCTGCTGAGGTTCATCAATATCACCTTGTTTTAAAGTTGATGGTTGGTTAGAGAATAGCTCTTCTTATTACCCTGAGTCACTTCGATGTTCAGTAGACCTTGTGACACTTAATTGATTGCATTCCAGAAAAGAGCAAACACATATCTAAAAAATCAGAGAAGCAAGTAGAGAAAAAATCAGAAACAAGGGGAACACCATCTAGCTTGTCCAAGGTATGTCTAAATCTTCATCCATTAGACCATAACTGATGATTTTCTGGTTAACTAAAAGGAACCGTAGTTTGCTCCAATCAGTGGTGTTTGACTGTTTATTTCCGTATCTTCACAGAATAGATCAGTTTGTAATCTTGTGAAAGAGCCAGTTTCTGTTACGGAGGTGAAGAAATGGGCCAGGGATGACCTAACTCAAACCATCTCATGGCTAGAGAGTCAGGAGGAGAAAGTAAGGATGTTCTTCCAAAACACATGTTTTTGTTTTTTGTTTGTTTGTTTGTGTTGTCTAAACGATTGTAGAACAGCCAGAACCAGGTGAAATCAAGCGAATAGCTGCGGAAGGAGTCTTAACCTGTTTACAAGATGCCATAGATTCTCTGGAACAGAAGCAGGTTAATCTTTCTGAACAATAATAGTTGCTTTACCAATGGCCTCTTCCTGTGTACATTTCTAGAGCTTTGAGAAAGTTCTTCCTCTTTGGCATTTGTTAAAAATTGATCAGTTTCTTGTTGGTCGAATAAAGCCCGTCTGAATTTATTCTCGAATGTTCTCAACTTTAGGACATTGGATCAGTTGCGGAGCAGTGGAGCTTTGTCCCTCGCGTAGTGAAGGAGCTTGGAAAGATTGAATCTTCTTCTGGTAAAGAAAACTCCATAACATCAAAGGAAGAACTTTGCAAACAAGCAAAGTCCTGGAAGAAGATCTACGAGGCTGAGCTAGCAAAATCGGGAGAAGAATCATCGGGAACAAAAAGCAGAGGGACTGCTCGGGTTGCTTCTGGCTACGATAGCGATGAGACCGTTGAGATGACAGAAGAAGAGATAGAAATTGCTTACAGGAACGTTTCTTTAGAGTCTCTTTAGATCAAAGTTGTAACATTTTGATGCACATGACATGAGAGAGCAGACGTTTGGTCAGTCGGTTTTGTTCGGTTGAGTAAAATGTTACTAATTAAAAATCGAAATTTACCCGGTTTAGTTTCTAATCTAATCTTTTTACAGTTTTAATCGGTTGCAATTAATATGAGTTATGATGACTTGATCGGTTAGTACAAATTTGTTTGGAACAGCTTTATTATATGTGTAAACCGGTCTAAAATCGGAGAAAGGAATAAAAACCGGAAACATAAAACCGAATTGGTTAGGATAGATGAAGATTGAAGACGGACCCTAATTTATACCCTTTTGGGTTTGGTCTTGTGCCTTGTTTGTTCGCAGTAGGGTTGAAGCGGATAGTACGCCACCTCTCTCTCTCTTTCTCGAACTCGCGAAGAACATCTTCTTCTTCTTCTTCATCTTCATCATCTTCGCGAGCTCTATCAGTAGCGCAAGAAAATGGGGATTTCGCTTCCTCCTAAAGAGGCCAACCTCTTCAAACTCATCGTCGTATGTTCCGATTCCCTCTGTTTTATCTCTCAGTTTCTTACCTTGTATGCGATGTGATGTTTCTAGTCAGCCAAAATTGGAAACGATGAGTTTAATCTGCTTTTGTTAAACCCTAAATTAAGTTAACCGTCAATGTGTTGGGTCAATAGAAAATTCGTTGACATGTCAAGTAAGCTCTGTGGTATGTGTTATTTGATGTAGCAACTTAACTTAGCTTCAATTACTTTGACTATCGGCTATTGTTAGTAGACCCTAATGACCTTGATTGCTTCTGGGCTTCTTTAGCCGCCTAGGATTTTTTAGACCTGGTCGAGTTTTAAGCTTATGGATTCTTAATTTACTTTATGGAATATGAAAACCAAGCTTTAGGAATATATTTAGTACTAAACTTTTTCTACCTCACTTGATCTCTGTATGTTAGATGCATGTTTCAGTGTTTATATGATTATACATACCTTTAGCAAATTCTTGTTACCATATACATATTGATAACGTACTTTAGCATATGGTTTTGGTTTTTTACCAATATTGTTGAAGCTTTGAAAATTTCGGATTTGTTTTTTTTTAAATGTATTCTTCGTTAGTGTTTTTAGTAAATCATATAAAGTTATTCTGAGCGAATCTTATAATGCAGAAATCTTATGAGACTAAGCAGTACAAGAAGGGACTCAAGGCAGCTGATGCCATATTAAAAAAGTTTCCTGATCATGGGGGTGAGTTGTCTCTTATCAAAAATCTCCTTCTTTTCTTTTGTTATCTAATGTTAATATCTCATTGCTATTTGAATTTGCAACTCTATGGAGCTTACTACATCAATTGAGATCAAACTACTTGTATTTGGTCTACCAATCCCTTGGGTGTCTTGTCTGTAGTTTAAGAGTAAATTACTGTTAGAAATTTTACCTTAGTTTCTTTGTTCCTAATGGAGTGAATAAACCCATTTCTTAGTGAGGCTGTAGTGTATGATCATGTACTGAAGCAAAGGAGATGTTTGGTATTGTTTCTTTTTGTTAGTTGAGGTCTGTTCTGCTTTGTGTAAACGCTGTTCTTGCTTCTGCTGAATGGTTCCTTTTTTACTGCATTATCTTTCATCCCTTCTTTTTAAGACTTGTTGCTTTTATTCTTTGTCATTTTCAGAGACTTTATCCATGAAAGGACTGACCCTAAACTGTATGGACCGCAAAAATGAAGCATATGAGCTTGTTCGGCTTGGTGTGAAGGTTCGTTTATGCTCTTCAATAACCATAACCTCACTCCTTAGTTTCCAGACACAGTATTTTTCAGAGTAACATAGGATTTATACGTTATTTTTTATGCAGAATGATATCAAAAGCCATGTTTGCTGGCATGTGCTTGGCCTTCTGTACCGGTCAGACAGAGAGTATAGAGAAGCCATCAAATGCTACCGAAATGCTCTTAGAATAGATCCTGATAACCTTGAAATACTCAGAGACCTCTCACTCCTGCAGGTAAGGAAAAACTGGATTGAGGAGATTTTATTTTTTGTGCAAATTAGATTTTTCACTCTCAAAGCTATTGGTGATTCGTAATTTTATAACTGTTTCCTTGTGTAAGCTTGTTCCAGTTTTAATCTCTGTTGATGCTTTTAACAATTTATCATATTGCATACTTTCTTATTCCTAGGCACAAATGCGGGACTTATCCGGTTTCGTGGAGACCAGGCAGCAGCTTTTGACTTTAAAACCTAATCACCGAATGAACTGGATAGGCTTTGCAGTCTCCCAGCATTTAAACGCAAAGTATGTTATGGTCCTTGAACCCTAAATCTAAATATGTTGCGGTACTAACTCATCGAATGAAATGCTAGTTTTTCTTCTATGGACTATTGGCTAGCTGGATAATGCACTGGTTTATTCATATGATTTGCAATTGCGGTC
The DNA here is from genome assembly GCA_028015245.1 of Cardamine occulta. Classification (NCBI taxonomy): domain Eukaryota; kingdom Viridiplantae; phylum Streptophyta; class Magnoliopsida; order Brassicales; family Brassicaceae; genus Cardamine; species Cardamine occulta. Next base: position 22,153,303 of record CM051366.1, read on the forward strand.
TTGGACACTTAAGGAGTATATATCGTATGCCTTTGTTCGGACTAATCTTACAACAGATTTTTAGGAAATAATATACCAATGAACATTCAGTAGAATCTGGAACTTTATTTCTTTTGACAAGTAAGATTTAGCCATGTATATTGATCTTGATCTCTTAACTTGTTTTCTTTGAAACCAGTGCTTCTAAAGCTGTTGAAATTTTGGAAGCGTATGAAGGCACCTTAGAGGATGATTATCCTCCTGAGAACGAGCTAATTGAACACACTGAAATGATTCTATACAAGGTATTGAGCAGAAATTTTACAAGTTAATACATTGACTGTTGTTTTTCTAGGCGTTTTTCCCTTGAAATCTTTGCTTGCCGTAAATGGGTCAGTGTAGCCTCTGGCATTCATTTATCTCCTGTTGACGACAATACCAAAAGTATACAAAGTATGGCTTACTGCTTTTATCGTACATTTTTGAAACACACCTGTACTATGGGAAAAAAAAACACTTCTCACAAGAATAGTTGGATACAAACCCTGCAAAGTCTCTCCAAGCCATCTGGAATGCTCTGTTCACTCTTTCCCCCTGAAACTTCTCTGTTTGAGCAACCTGCATTTGGCATTAGCATAGTTTCGAAATCTGTAGCTGCAGAAAATCTCAGCTTGATTTTTTTCCTTCCAGGTTTCCTTGCTTGAGGAGAGTGGTTCTTTTGACAAAGCTCTTGAAGAGTTGCACAAAAAAGAGCCAAAAATAGTAAGTTTATGAAACTGACAGTTGAATGTATTTGGATCATAGGACACACGCATAGAAGTAGATTTAACATTCCTCATTTGTTTATTTGTAGGTTGATAAGTTGTCTTACAAAGAACAAGAGGTATCTCTCTTGTCAAAGGTTGGTCGTCTAGAAGAAGCCAATAAACTCTACAGGATTTTGCTTTCCATGAACCCTGACAATTACAGGTTTTTTTCCTTTGCACTTCAAAGCCATCTAGAGCAATTAGCTGTGTTTTTTCTGTTATTTTCTCTATTGTCAACTCTGTTTGCTCTGCTTCATTAATTTTTGTATACAATTGACAGTCTTTACTTTTGACACTCTCAAAGGCTTCTATATATGTATTTGGGTACCGTCAATTCCTTTAAACAAATAAAACAGTGCATTCCTTACTTTTTCAGATATTATGAAGGCCTCCAAAAATGCCTAGAGTTGTATTCAAAAAGTGGTCAATATTCATCCGACCAGATTGAAAAGTTAAATGCCTTGTACCAGTCTCTAAGTGAGCAGTACACTAGGTCATCAGCTGTTAAGGTGAGAATAAGGAAGATCAGTGCCTGTAGTGTCAGACATTGTCTAATATCTTTCTACTTTATGGGGAACTACTTGCTACCCGTTTTGCTCTTTTTTTGGCTGCTTGTACGTAAACTTCTAAGACTGGGGTTAAGTTATTTTCTGTGTCCCCATTTCAGAGGATACCACTGGATTTTCTGCAAGATGAAAACTTTAAGGAGGCTGTAGCAAACTACATTAAACCTCTTTTGACGAAGGTATCTTTTCTTGCCTTTGAGTCTCTCCGTTTACACAATGCTCTAATAGAATATGTTCTTATTATATATTTTGGTACGTGTCTCAGGGTGTTCCTTCGTTATTTTCTGATCTCTCTTCTCTGTATGATCACCCTCGCAAGGTTAATTTCCCTGCTGTCTCAAATTTCATTGATCTGGCTTCACCTAATTTTGCTATATATGTTTGAATACTTATTTTCTTATCCAGCCTGAAATATTGGAGCAACTAGTTGTTGAGATGGAATATTCAATTAAGAATACTGGAAGTTACCCAGGAAGGTATACAACTGATTTATTACTGAATTAATCATTGATTAACTTCATCTATTATTATGTGGTCTTATTTTATTCAAAAAATGACACTGAAATGTTCTCAAAGTTAGTGATGATTCAGTCAATTCTCTTTGTTTAATTCTTAATTGATGCAGTGATGTGAAAGAGCCCCCATCCACACTATTGTGGACTTTGTTTTTCTTGGCTCAGGTTTACTTTTGCTATTACTGTCTTAATTTCTCTCTATAATTAACAGTTTTACGGATGATGTTTTGTGTTGTTTTGTCTTGATTCATTTTCCCCTCATATTGCAGCATTATGACAGGCGTGGTCAATATGATGTTGCTCTCTTTAAAATTGATGAGGCCATTGCTCATACACCGACAGTGATTGATCTCTACTCTGTTAAGGTATCCTTGTTTATTATGGCCTAAAATATTCTTATTAAGTTTTTTATTCATCGGTTCTTGGTATGTAACTATTGTTGCTTGCACTATGTGCGGAGACACATTTTGAAAACCTTTATTGACAGGATGGCTGGGGTTGAACTTCTTTAGTTATAGCGATTGTGTTAGCAGTTTGTATGATGTATGCACACCATGTATCAGGTTATTTTTTTTATATGAGGATATTCTTGTTTCTTCTTAACTCTGGTACTGGTTTCTCTCAACAGAGCCGAATAATGAAGCATGCAGGAGACTTGACTGCCGCTGCTGCACTTGCCGATGAAGCTAGAGGCATGGACCTGGCAGATCGCTATATAAACAGTGAATGCGTTAAGCGTATGTTGCAAGCAGATCAGGTTTGCATCTTGGTTTTGTTCATATTAAATTGTTTTGGTCGATGCCCTTTGACGTTAAGCCTCAATGCTAGTTCTCCGTCCTGTGAATTTTTCTGGTGAAGGTGCCCTTGGCTGAGAAAACTGCTGTCTTATTTACAAAAGAGGGTGATCAGCTCAATAATCTTCATGATATGCAATGCATGTGGTGCGGCTCTATAGAACCCTTAGTAGTTTTGCTAATGTAAAATTGACCATTCAGATATCTTTCTAATGGCTGTATTTTGATCTTATTTTCGTTAAAGGTATGATCTTGCATCTGGAGATAGCTACTTCCGTCAGGGTGATCTTGGACGTGCTCTGAAGAAGTTTTTGGCTGTGGAGAAGCACTATGCTGACATTTCTGAAGATCAATTTGATTTCCACTCGTATTGCTTAAGAAAAATGACATTGCGTTCATATGTTGACATGCTTAAGTTCCAAGACCGATTGCATTCATTTCCATATTTCCACAAAGCAGCAACCAGAGCTATCAGGTGAACTCTTTGATGCTTAAATATAATCGAGCTGCAGTGACTACTGTATGGATGCATGGTAGATTCCGTTTAACTATGGCCTCATTTACCTCTCTGTCTGATATTCAGGTGCTACCTGAAATTGCATGACGCTCCCAAGACAACTGCTGAAGAAGATGGAATGTCAAAGTTGGCTCCTGCTCAGAAGAAAAAAATTAAGAAGCAGAAAAAGGCAGAAGCCCGAGCTAAGAAAGTAAGTGTTTTCAGTGATTTGACGAGTGAATTGACACTAAGATGGATTAAGACTGTTCTTCCTTTCAGGAAGCTGAGAGTAAGAGTGAAGAATCAACTGCCACCGGTGCCTCTAAGTCTGGCAAACGAAATGTGAAACCTGTAGATCCAGATCCTCATGGTCAAAAGTTAATTCAGGTTGTTGTTTGCTTCATTTGTAAGATGTATTGTGATCGTCACCACCTTAAAGAACTTTATCAGAGGCTAACTAAAGAACTAAATATGTACAGGTTGAAGATCCAATGGCAGAGGCTTCAAAGTACTTGAGACTACTCCAGAAGCATTCACCTAATTCTTTGGATACTCATCTTCTTTCCTTTGAGGTCAATATGAGAAAACAAAAATTTCTGCTTGCATTCCAGGTAACTAATTTCTCGTCTGGTGAGGTTGGGTCTATCATGTTTCTATAGTATGCTTTGTTCAAGTTTTCTAAGGGCTTTGCTGTCTCATTTTTTATTCTTCAGGCTGTCAAGCAATTGCTTAAATTGGATGCAGAGAACCCTGATTCACATCGTTCATTGGTATGAAATCTGTGTAACCTGTGATGTTTTAAGGAAGGGTTAAACATGTAAAGGAGTTTTCCCTTTTTGGCTTAAGTTTTTGAACTTGGATGGCAGGTTAAATTCTTTCTCAAGACTGGATCGACAAGTGCTCCAACGACAGAAGCTGAGAAACTTCGTTGGAGTGTCCTAGAGGCTGAGCGCCCGTCAATCAGGTGACTAGTCAAACTATTATAGTATTATCCAATCTTTCTGTTACTTTTGTATATCAGTTGTGAGATAAATTGTCCATCTGTTTGCATTATAGTCAATTGCAGAGTAAATCACTAATGGAGGCAAACAAAGAGTTTCTTGATAGACACGAAGGTGAGTATCAAATTTATTACATGTGCCCTCACGGAGATATTACAGTATTCTGATTAAAAATGGTAACATTTGCATTTTAACTTCGCAGATTCTTTGGTGCACAGAGCTGCATATGCAGAAATGCTGTACGTTTTAGATCCAAGCAAGAAAACCGAGGCTATCAAAATAATTGAAGACTCCACCAATAAAGTGGTTCAAACGTATACTTCAAACATATACCTTATGATTCCTTGCGCTCTCTGCTCTCTTTTTTTTTTTTTTTATGTTTAACAGTGACCATCCTTGTGTAGAAATGGAGCTCTAGGGCCAGCAAGAGAATGGAAACTCAAAGACTGTATAGCAGTTCATAATCTCCTAGACACAGTTCTCCTTGACTCAGAAGCTGCATCCAGTAAGCATAAAATATCTTTTGCTGTTTCTATTAAGTAGTAGTTCTCTGCGCCAGTATGACTTATCTGCGGGTGCATTTTGATTATATTGCGCTTGGTTGGTCTTATGAACCCAGCCCACTTCCATTATAGTAAGGTCCTTAGGTTTAGTAGTAAGTTGCTGGAAGATATAATAAGCTGGGTTATGGGTTACAGGATGGAAATCACGCTGCGCCGAGTATTTTCCGTGTTCGACTCACTTTGAAGGCAAGCTCAGCTCTGTGATGCCTGATTCAGTGTACAACTCATCTCGCAAGAGCAATGAGAATGGCGACACACCAAACCATCCATTGGGTCAGACTGGATTGAGCGATGGACAAGTTGAAGCATTCAAGAGTCTCTCTGTCTCAACCTGAAGAAGCACTTAGTTATCAATAAGAACCAAATCAACATCCATTCCTGCAGACCCGGATCAAACTTGAGATTTAGTCGCAAAGGTGTGGGTCAAAAAAAGGTTTGGAGTTTGTAACATGCCAAATGTGTATAATTGTTTTCTATATAAGGGCTGGGTTTCGAGTTTGATGAACAATACAGAGAAAGAAAGGGTCTTTGTTTCTCTTTTCGTTTTCTTTTTACCCTCTCGACACGTTAAAGAGGATGTTTCGAGCTTCTTCCTTCTTTTTTTGACGTTGTACCAACTTTTTTCTGTTCTTTTTCTCCACATTTTTTTATTTTCCCCATCACATTATCTGTTTAAGACATGTCTGGAAAATTTTGATTTAAAGAACCTGTCTTTCAGTGGTGTTCCAACTTTTTCGTTAATACTGTTGTTCTTATCTTATCTACGCTCTCTCATGTGCTGGTAATACATAAGTAACCACCATTATTGGCAAATTTATTTATTCGAAACGTTACAACAACTCTTTAACAAACAAAATGAATCAACTACACAAGTCTCAAGCCTATCTACACAACACAGACTCTATGGATCCAGCTTAACTCTTGTGGAAATTTGAAAGGTCTCAGCTGTTGTCTATGAGGTTTCTCCGACCTCTTTTTTACAGAGAGGGCAAGTCGCATTGATTTTAAGCCATTTGTCTACACAGTCTACATGGAAGACATGTGAGCATGGCAGCTCTCTAACTTGTTCGTCGTCTCCATATCTAGCCAAGCAGATGCAACAGCTCTGCAATCACCAATGCAGACAATTGTTAACAGTTGAAGATAGGCCACCAAAATTGGCACATTGTACTTCTATTCACAGTTAAATTAACCTACTAATTCGAATGAATCCATGGCAAAACTTAAAAGGGATCTGAGTGGTAGTTACTTACCGCATCTTCGCCTGATATAATACGTTTCTTCTGGGATCCCAAAAGAAGAAATCCACCTTCACCTTCCTCTGAAAACTCCAAATCATTTCTACTTTTTGATTTGAACTTGTAGACAGGCAGTGCGTTGATGACCTCCGCAGTGGCTCCTCTAGTTTGAGAGAAGTTTTCTCGAAACCCGAGAACAGAGATTAAACAAGGCAAGCAACAACAGATGGTTGCGCATAGTATGAACGGCATTGCATATCCAATGCAACTAAAAGTAAGGAACGCTATACATAATCTGCAAGGCCAAACCAAACATAAAACATGAATGTTAAAGATTTTCAATTCCATTGGGACATAAGTAAGAGTGGATGAAGTCGAGGGCGTGTACCTATACAGTTTAGGAGAATCAGAAGGAGATGAGTGACCTCCAAATATCCATACATTCCCCACAACAAACCACACCGCAAAGAAACAATCTATCGCCATCTTGAAGTGGTCCACCAGCCCATTGAGTCTGCAAATCATAAACAATGATCAGTTTTTATATCTTAGCTAACCAAACCAATTAATGCAAGGCCAAAAAACAGAAAAAAGGAGTTACGTATACCTTGTTCTTAAGCTTTCCCCAGCTTGATTGTTTCTAGGTGCTGTTCTCATGTCGGTACTATTTTCTTCGTCTGGTGCTTGAGCCACTGAGACGGCTGTATATGATGGTGTGGACTCTGAAGGATTAATATTGCCTTGAGAAGAGCTAGCACGTAGTGAATAATCTTGCCCTGTAGCTCGGTTATAAGTGCGAAAACGCCAATAGAGAATAGGGAGAGTGGCTATACAGCCAGAGGTATATCCAAGAACCCATGTAAATAATGGCGCTTGAGGATGTTCATCTTTAGCCAGAACCATAACTACAATGGCTGCAACAATCTGAGCCACAGTGACAACTAACTCAACTGAAATCCAAAGGCCAGAATTCAAAGGACTCCTAGTACGGCGACCATTCCCGTCTTCTGCTCTCCTAGAAGAAGTTGGTCTTTGCTGAGGAGGAGATGATGGAGATGGATACGTTGGATGTGTCGTAGCATTTGATGATGATATTCTCTCTTGACCTTGCTCATCAATAGAAGATGTTGATGAAGAGTCATAGCCATCACTTGTAATGTCAACGATGTGGTCGCGGCTATTGTGTGCTTGATGCTCCATTAACAAAGGATCTTGATCAGTATGTCGTCCAATGGAAGAAACATCCATCTAAATCCAAATTGAAAGCTGAAAAAGCACAAAGTCAGCAACTAGACATCATTTGTGTTAACCACAAAGCCAATTTAACTCAATGTCTTGAAGAAATGCCTAAACTTTCACATGTTAAAGCACCATGACCAAAGCATAAAGCTTTCAGGATGAATAGTAAACATAGAATTGGCAAAATTTCTGAGAAACCCTAACTCTAACAAAAATCCCACTTCAAGTAAACGATTTTGACTCTTTCAAATCCATCAAAATCTGATCAAGAACCCAAAACTGGAATTCCAACAAATTGAATCGTGGGATCAGATAATACGGTCTTGAACCAAATTACCAAATAATCAAAATACACAAAGATCGAAAAATAGGAAGAAGAAGAAGAAGATATAACTGAAATTCTAACCGTTGGATCTTTAGGCTTCTTCTATGTAATATGTGATCGGACGGGTAATGTAATAACTCCTTGTTTAGAAGGTGTCTTGACGTGTCATTACCTAATCAAGCAAATTCCCTTCCACACAAACAATCTCAGCTTTATTAAATTTTATGTTCGCATTGATTCTCAAAAATTTAATACTCCATATTGTTTAGTTTTTGAATTAATTAATATTTAGTGTTGAGATAATTTTAATTTTAACTTTTTAATAATAGTTGAGATTTGTCTTGATAAAGTTTTACGAAAATTCAAATAAGTATATTTCAAGTTAAAAAAAACTTTAATATAAAGTCTTGTTAAAAATATCTAAAAGTTCATTATAGGGATCCGGATTTAATCCTCCAACATTAATTATCTGAATTTTTGGAACATGACGAAATCGGATCTTAAACCAAAGGAAATCTGGCTTTGTTTTTGTGATTTGAATGCATAGGTGAAGTCCATGTAGCCCATATAATGCATTCTTGACCCATTAAAGGAAATCTGGCTTTGTTTGGGCTTACTTTTTTTTTGGTTTTGATATTAAGAATACTTTTATTTTTATATTTGGGCTTACGTTATACGTTGTATATTGTTAACTATCTACAAAATATATACTCCATCTGTTTCACTTTATTTGTAGTTTTAGAGTTTTTTTTTATTACAAAATAAGTGTTGTTTTGGGTTTCCAATGCAAATTTTAAATAAAATTTATTTTATTACCCCTACTATTTTAATATGATAACCAATGAAAAAACTTGTTTAGTGTATTAATGAAGGATAAAAAAGAAAATTTGAATGTTTTTTTAATTTGTGTGCTAAAACCTAAAACAACAAATAAAATGAAACAGAGGAAGTAACAGATTTCGCTTTTGATTAAACCTAAGCAAATGTCCAATACAAGAAAAAAATAAGTTACGAATAGGTTATCTCATAGAAACGTCCAAAGAAATCTAAATCATTAACTCTCATCCAATAAATAGCCTCCGTTGCTAGCTACCAATTGCATCATTTAGTTGCTCTAATTAATTATCTCATATATACTGTTCTAAATTTAAAAAAAAAAACAACAACAACAACAGATACTCCATTAATACTGACCTCAAGTGTTTTTTTTACTAACTAAAAAAGCTACTGTTAAACAAGCAATAAATTATACAACTGTTTCATTCCCATGTGCATTATAAATTTATAATGAAAGAAAACAAAATTTTAAAAGAATGGCTAACCGGAATTACCGATCACGGATTTGCACTCGAAACCGGTAATTTCGACACGTGTCGCAAGTAGGACCCATTTGGCTGTTCTAACTCTTACTGCCTCATTGGTCTAAAGAATAATGTCACGAAGCATCGAAATCTCATTTATGATTTAATGTTTCCCAGTGAAGAAACAGAGTCACGTGACACTTCTGCCCTGTATTTAATGTTCCACTATTTTCTTTTGTCTAAACGTTTTTTTCCTTTTTCTGTGATTCGTGTTTCAGTTATTACAGATTTTGAAATAAGATTTGAAAATTGCATGTAATACGAGCACGGAATGTAAGAACTGATATTGTATCCAACATGGAAAATGCTCGTTAGCTAAAAGTTTAGCCTTTTCTCATTAAAAAGTTATAGTTATCTTTTTTTAACCACAAATCATAAAAATTTAATTCAAAAGTTATTAATAGATATTGGTTTATGTTCATTACATATTCATATTCTATTTATTTTTTTTATTTTTTTTTCTTTCCTAGTTTTGATGTCACACTCATATTTTAATAGTTGTGATTCTTAGTGTTGTAATATCATAAACACATACCAAGTGTTATTAGCTCAACTGATAAATAATTTAGGCAAAGTTTAGAGGTCGTTGGTTCGAGTGATGTTTGGGACAAAACTAATATTACATGATGTAGTTTCAAGTTTAGAAAGATTACGGGCTTTGGTCCAGAATCTCATGATATTAAAAATATAAATAAATATATATATATATATATATATATTATAAACACATAAGTAGTTTGAATTACTAAAAACGGATGTCGAAAATGCTAACTAATTCGTGAAATATAGAATAAATATTCATATAAGTTGTTATATGAATTTGTATTTAGTAGTTTGATTTTATGGTATACTTTTCTATTTATCAAATTAAATAAAAATGTAATATAAAATCTAATCTAATAGTTTAGTTTTATAAATTCTAAACATAATTTTGTAGAATATACCTTTTTTATGGATTTTTATTTTTAATTCATTTTAAACATACTATCCAATTTGGGGTGATTTGGATTAGGAACTTGTGAAGATTTGGTGGAATTTAGTTTTGGAGAGATTTGAGTGAATGTTTAAGAAATTTGGGGTGATTTGGTTGAATTTCTATTTAAAAAAAATAAAAAAGAACAGGTGATTGGATGAGATTTTATCATGAAATTTGATGATATTTTGTATTATATTTATTATATCCGCAGAGCCAAAAAAAATAATATATTATCCTCTCACAATCACAATCACTCGTATTTCTTCCATTGTTACGTTTTGAGTTTATAAGAATATTTCTTTAGGGTGTAAGACATTACTAGTTCTTTAGAAAATCTGTGATGAAGCTACATCGACATAATTGAAACAAAAATGTCGATTGAAATGAAAAGGTCAATTATCGCTATCTCTAATCATAATTGAAACAAAGTCAACAATGGAGAATGAAGAAACATTGTCTCGTAACAGAAAACAAACTCAAGAATGGATCCAATCTTAAAGTTCATCAATCTTGATCTCATATGTTTTTGATGATTCCCAAATCAAATCCTTTCATATGCTAAACAGATAAATGTGTGTTAACAACAAGAAGAAGATAACGAGGACCTTCACACAGATTTTGGTAATATCATCCATTGTTGTTCTTCTTAGTCGTAGCATTGCACTACCGTCTACGTCACTCCAAGACCACCTCTCATCTCAGATGATCTCACAAGTACAAAGGCCATCAAAAGCTCGAGAGATTCTTCTCACTGTAAAATCAATATACATAGCCCCTTTGAGCCTAAAACTCTGGATGAGTATAAACTAGACCTGATTGGTGGTGTTGCATAGCCAAGTCCAACAATAATTGCATCACCTGCGTCAAGTTTCACATATTACAAGGATTTTGATACTAAAAGAGGAAGAAATTGAATGGTAAATCTACTCACCCATTTCTGGGAACGGCAGCACTGCTTTTTTCCCAGAAAGAGAAATCAACGGTCGTATATTCCTGCTCTTCCTCTATCTGTCTTCTCGATCCCTTTATTGATTCAATCGGCGGAAGCTTTAACGAGATGGAGAAGACAATGATATTGGCAAGTGAAAGTGACGAGAATCCAAACATGAAAAACTGTAGAATACTCTCTCTTGCTTTTCTGAGATTAAGAACACGACTATTTTTACAGTATTTTATTACGTGATTTTTTTCTCCAAATACCAGCTGCAAAGTCTCCCTCCCAAAGTCACCTTTCATACTTTTATCAAAAACAAACAGTCGATTTGTTTTCACTTCTACAAATTATTGATTGAATAACAGGAGATTCTAAATCATTTTGAATGAATTTACATAAATTTTAAGTTCAATAACATAGGATTATTTAGAAATCACCAGTTGAATAACATCCCCCTAAGACATAATAACGAAGATCTCGTAATTTGTATTTGAAAATAAAAACAAATAAAGTTTAAAATTTTGTTAAGGCATATTTAACCATGAATTATTATTTTCTATATGGACAAATGTTTTCGATGATCTGAAATAAATATAGTAATTAAGGAAAAACAAAACAAATCCTGTTTTTGATGATGCGAGATAGTATAGACTATCCTTGTTTGACGCGCCGAATTCTGATAGAAAAAGTCTTTTGATTAAAAAAACGGTTTTTTGCCTTACGCGCAATTGATGCGCGTAGGTTTCATAGAAGCAGAACGTCCCAATTTAGGCAAAAAATACTGTACTTAATTTAATTTTGTCTTCACTAGAGTGTGCCATGATTGATATATATATATTAATTAAATAGGAAAAATAATTTAAAGAAGTAAAGTGACAAAAAGTGTAGACAAAAGGAACACTATTGAAGATCTGTCTCGAACATCATATGGAACTGAAATTGACAAACACAAACAAATATATGGAATTCGTTTTTTCCCTCTTATTATATTTTCTAATATTTATAAGCAACATTTAGATAGCTCATATTCGAACATATTACACTAATTATATTCGAAAGTAAATTAACACGATCGAATGCGAGGAAAGTCCGAAATATTGTAACTTTTTTCCTACAACGAAAATATTTTCAAATATGACAAAAAAAACTTTCTAGTATTAAGAATTATTTTTTTCTCGATTCAGGCATGCTAGCTAATCTATAATATTATCAAATTTAGAGATTTTTCTTGTCTAAGGACTCGCTGGATTATTCTTCTCAGCCTTAGTCGAACCCATGACGTGGGAGCTCAGAGCTGGACCATTTGCTGTCATTAATCGGAAATTAGAAATTTAGAACTGAAAAGATATCCGTACACATGCAATAAAATCCACTAACTATGACAGTTTAGGAGATGCTAAATGGGTATAACTGTAAACGAGGCCACACCACACGAAGTAGAAGCTAATCACCAAACTGTTCACTTGCGTTCGTGGAGATTTAAAAACCGCCAGTTACAGGAAACGTGTCATATTATAGGTAGGGTTCACTAGGTTTTTAGTTGACAACTATAGTATAGTGATGACTATAAATAAATACAAACTTAGAAACGTTAAGAGTCTCACATACTCAAGCCAAAAGTTAGTGCCATATTGTCTCATCAATCATCTCTTTTTTCCACACTTTTGTTGTTAACTTTTGTACGTAGATTAAGAAAGAGAGAGACAATTAATGTCACCGGAGGCAAACGTAAGGGTTCTGCCGGATTCCGGTGATCTTGGAGGAACTGAGCTGACCTTAGCTTTGCCCGGCACTCTGACTAATGCATCGGACGGTCTGAAAAATTTCGGAAACAAGCGTAGATTCCTCGAGACCGTTGATTTAAAACTCGGGGAAGGACACAAGAATAGTTATATCTCATGCATGATCACTAAGTACGGCTTATTAATTTTCTTTCAATCGTTGCATGTATATGTAACATACATATATATATATATATATATGCATGTTTCATTGATCTTCTTTATTCTGGTTTCAGAGACCAGTTGGTGGTGGGGTGGCCGCCGGTAACGACGGCTAGGAAAACAGTGGTGAAGCGGAAATACATGAAAGTGGCGGTGGATGGTGTGGCGTATCTCAGGAAAGTGGATCTTGAGATGTACGATTGCTACGGACAGCTTTTCACCGCTCTAGAAAACATGTTTCAGGGGACAATAACAATATGTAAGTGATCGAGATTTTAATTTGCTTGGATGGACTGACGAAGTGAAGGGCACTTTGGTAAATTATTTTGGACTTGGTGGTAGGTAAAGTGACGGAGTCGGAGAGGAAGGGAGAGTTTGTGGCTACTTACGAGGATAAGGAAGGTGACTGGATGCTAGTCGGAGATGTGCCGTGGATGTGAGTTCCTGGAATTAGCCTTGTGTGGCCTTTTTATCTCTTTCCTTTTCAAGCAGAACTAAAACTAACGAAGTTACTGTATTTATTATTTAATGAAGGAAACTAAATCTTATTGGGATTGATGTTATTGTGTAGGATGTTTGTGGAATCGTGCAAACGTATGAGGTTGATGAAAAACTTGGAGATGCTATTGGGTTATAGTCAATAAAAGTATTTCAAATTTGGTTGGTGCAGTTCCGATGTGAAGAGAGCCGTGTCTATATTAAAAACAAAATTCAAACCTTTAATTTGTTGGGCCGTCTATTATCTATGTAGTGTACTATTGTTTTAATATGGCTTTTGATTTATTTAATAAATAGATAAATACTATACAACCAAAAATGTAATAATCACAGCCACTTTTTAATATCAGTGCCGACCACCACGATCCGAACATGAGGACATCGACAAGACGGACAAGATTTTCCTGCTTCATTAAATCTCACACATATCCAACTGACTATAATAATATTCAAGAAAATATATATATAAAACATGTTCAGAATAGTGTGACAAAATAGTAAAATATAATAATAATAATATGTGTAGAATAGTGTAACAAAATAGCATGTCAAAAGAGAGAGTGAGAAGGAAGAAGAATGTGTGACGTAGTGTTTTGGTCTCTTTTACATACAAGGAGAAATACTTTGAAGGCAATGGAGACAGTATCTCATCTCATTTAGTTTGCGAGAATCGGGTTTCTCTCTTCATCGATATCTATCGCAAGTACACGGTCTGGGTCCGAGCCGCTTGGTCCTTCCGCGTAAAGAGTTGGAAGATAGGCCTTATACGCCGGCAAATACCGCGATACAAAGTCATTCACCTGAAAAACATATAATTTTTAACATCTCAAAACAACAATGATTGTATTTGTTTCTATAAGCAGAAGACACTCAAAACGTATCAATACCTCCTCGTCCGACATCCCGGCTTTGCCAGCCTGCCTCATTGCAACTTCCGCCTGTTCAAAACCAAAACCGTGTTTGAATCGAAGTGCATAGAAAACTGTTTTGTTATGCTAATAGATATACAAACCTGAAGACGCCACCGGTATACATAACTTGGGTCCTTGATTTTGATGACGACCCAAGCATTGATGTACTTGTCCCATGCCTCGTAATACGCTTCAAGGTTCTTATTCACAATCTCCAACTGCGGATCCACTGCTTTAACGATTTCAGCTGGAATAGGTTTAAAACCAAGCATCCATCCTTCAAAGAGAATGACCTGGAGAACTCTCACATTAAAGTTTAATGGGCTTGTATCCTTTGAACCTTGAACCAAAACGGTTAAAAAGATGTAACTACCGTTAGAGGTCCTTCAACTTCATGCCATGTTGATGAATCGCCTCTGTCACCTCTCCCGCTATATGCAGACTGCAGCCAAATAACAAGTTAACAACTCCTTCCTCTGTTTTCATTCTGCGTTTTATGATACAAAATGATTTTTTAGAAAGCTGTTACTCACCTTATTGTACCGAGGTACCTTCATCTTCATTCCTGTAAATGACCAAAAAACTTACATGGTGAATGAGATACAGTAATAGCAACCAAGAATAAAACTATATTGATGAAACTAACCTTCTTTGGTAAGTTTAGTCAGGGATTCTAGTGTTTCTACTGAGAATGGAAGATCATGGCTTCCTGCATTTCCACGATACTGGTAACAAACAAGAAACCATGACGATATTTTCAAACTAAAGACAAGACGAACAAAGTCAAAATGTTGAGAAGAATTTGAAGATGAGTTTACCTCTAGAAGTGCATTTCCTGGATTCTTTCCTCTCAATTCAGCCTGAGAAAAAATAATAACAATGGAGGCTAAGAGAAGTGAACATACAACAGAGGCTACAAGTAAAAACCTTAAAACATATATCTTACCTGACCTTCTGCAGTCAAGTAAAAATCGTCTATGGATACTGTCGCCGACTTCCTGAGATATTTGCTTTGTTAGTATAATAATCACACAAGACTTACATGAAATAAATAAATTGCAGTGGACCAAAGATACCTTTTTGTAGTTTTGAAAAGATAATCAAGTGCAAACACAAGTGTAGTCTTGCCACATCCTTGAGGCGCGCTAAATCCAATCTGCATTGTCAAAACCACATCTCTTGATACACAAAATCATCTCCATCATTAATTTGAGATTGTTAAAAAAAAAAACAATATAGTACCACTAATGGCGGTACATCATCTCCATCTTTAAACTTGGAGTAATGCAGAGCAATCTGATCTTCGCACCATATAAATACGGGTATATAGTAGTGGTATAGCCTAGCTTTCTGAGGAATAGTGAGCTTAAGCTCATTAAGCTGAAAGAGTCTACAGAGTTGTGAGCCATAGAGTAACCATTTGTCAATAGACTGGCCAACTCTTTCAGGAGTAATACCAATCTTGTCTACGAGAGGACCTGAACATATAAATTCAAAAAGATCTGACACTGAAGAGACATCAACTGTTTTTGTAGTTGGTAACGCCAAGCATTTCTTGGACGTCCCATATCTTATAACCGAATCATGAACCATTGAATTGTCTTGAATCCACGAGCATCCACAACCTAGACGCAATTCAATAAGAAGAAAGGTCATCATTTCCACAACAACCTTAAAACCTCAAGTTACAGAGCCAGTTACGAAATGATTTCGGTTTAGAAATCAAAAGTTTTAAAGTCACTAAATTCAAAGCAATGTCTGATAACAACACAAATGAAACATCCAAACATTAACACCAACAAGAGCTATAACTGAAGAAACATGGTTTAACTCTACAATCATTAAAAAAAGAAGCCATAATACACAAAACATAAAAGGTGTACATGTTCCACAAAGATCATAACAAGAAGAGAAATTGGTTTCCATCTGTCGCTAAATTATCATAATAGCCAAACAATTCACAAACTCCATAAGAGAAGCTTGAGGAGGACGAGGCAGAGCAAAACTGAACCACATAATTATAGAATCAAACCTCAAAAATAGAAGAAAAGAAATTAATATTGGAAGCGTTTACCAGAGATTGAGAAATGGGTTGGAATCGGAGAAAGCTTGGAGGACGAAGAATGGTTAACAACATGGTGGTTAAATTTGGAAGAAGAAGAAGAAGAAGAAAAGGAACGTCTTTTGAAATTAAAAGAATTGCAAATTGGATTAGAGTGACACGGAAACGGATAATCTTTGAGATAAACCCTATAATTAAAATGCTGAAGAGTCGCTTGCCATGGGGACGATATCAAACTTGAAGAAGTTGTCACCGCCATTTTCGACTTCTCTTCCTCTTTTCTCTCAACCAGAGCGACACATCAGCAATGAAGCAGACCAAATTGATAAATTTTTTTATATTTTCATTAAAAAAAGAAAGCAAATATCTTTCCACATAATATGTGAGTCATTCATATTCTTTCATGGGATAATGTTGTAATTAATGCTCCAATGTCTCTCTGTCAATGGTCATTTTCTAAATGTATTTCTTCGGTCTTAACCACAAAAAAAATTATATATTCCGACCAGAAATCAAGAACAAATCAGGTTTGGAAGAACCAAACCAGTCTAAACTAAACCGGAATCAACCGAACCCTAAAGTAATCTGGGTATCGAGACCGTGGAAAGACACTGTTTTATTTGACATAGTAGTTAACAGATGAATGAGGGACGAACCGGACAATCAGAAATGTTACAGATGTGTGTTATATCGGTTAGGAGATGAACCGCTCGGTTTTGTCTCTTTCTCAGAATAGCTTCTCAGGTAGCTTTGGAGAAGTGAAAACTGCCACAGATTTGAACTGTAAAATGCAAAAAAAGCTGTTTAATCAAACCGAACCTCTAAAGCGGTTCAACAAAACCAAAACTGATATTAACTGGTTTTTGTTTTGTTTTGTTTTGTTTACCTTGTCTTGTCTATACTTCATGCGTATAGAGTTTAAGGGGCATCCTTTGGTGTTAAGCTGTAGATCTTGCAAGGCGTGAACAGATGCTTTTAGATCAGAGGCTTTGTACGTTGTGTAATGCTCAAGAGTTGGATTCTGTACACAAAATAACAATAAACACAAGTGAGGTTCAAGATTCGTCCAGACAGAGAAAGCAATCTGTGTCTTAATCAACAATGGTTTACTACAGACCCACGGGTGGCTCGACTGGTTCAATGTCCACTTGGCAAGAAAAACAGCAGAAGCAGCGATGACCGAAGGCAGGAACTTCAAGAATTGATAGTCTACTAACGTCAATTCCGTTAGATAATTCGCCAGAAACTCTATTTCCAGACTTGGGTTCTGCAGATCATCAATCAAAATACCAACAAATTTTCAATCTTTCTGCTAAATGTTTTATGAACATATAGTTACATCTGATCATATATATTAAGAAAAGGCCATTACCGAGTAAGAAGCTTGAGCTGCTCGAAGAAATCTCCTGCAAAGATAAATACTTTGAATCACCAAAAATACTAAAAAAGCAACAACATATGATGAAAGCATTGCCACTGTCTAGTGAGATTACCTGAGGAATGTTTTTGAAGTGGGAGTGTAAATTTGAAAGCTAAAATGCTTGAGTACTTGGCTTTCCATTTCCAGGACCTGATCTCTTGTGTATGTATTATCCGTGATGAAGCAGAACTCCTCGATGCGTGGCGCACTTATTTCCTCATACTTTCTTCAAGAAGTTTCAAGAGACTGTTTTAGACCAGAGCATTGTTTGATTTTTAAGAACAGATTAGGTGATAAGAAACTTACGAAGCTATGAGCATACAAGTGATGCCAAGCAATTGAAGTCTCTGTCTTTCCATGTAGTTTCCATAGAGAAACCAGTCTATGAGATACACTGTGAGGTAGAGAGTGTCAGGTACTAGTGTGTATTCCTCTGAGACCTGAAATTTTGAGTTGTGAGAAGCAGATACAAAGACTTCATAAGTTAGCAACTAACAAATTGGAACTAAAACTAACCTCTACAAGCCAATCAACGAGAATTCCCCGCATTGTCTGAGTCACATCTCTTTGTCTTTTCTCCATAAAATCAGGAAATGGTCTGCGTTTAAGCTGCTAAGTAGACAACAAGCCGTAAGGAATCAGATGCATCATCATAAGATATTAAAATGCATTGGATCATTACCTCAGCAACACGCAGGTTGTAGTAGATATCAGGTGCATAAAGGCTACAGAGTAGAGGATCCTTGTCATCTGAATCAATGTCAACGAATTTTGGGGTACTTGCCACACTAGAACTTGCTCCAACACAACTTCTATCAACTGTAAACCATTTGCAAGAAGAAAAGAGCATCAGAAATGTTTTAAATCACTCACACAAGCTGCGGAAACTAAAGTATTCACCTGTAGAAGCTGATCTTTCAAGGGGTTTTGGAGGCAAACTGGAACCCTGCTTCGCCATAAAGATATAAGATGCTTCAATTGTGCCTAAGCTTGTGCCTGTGCAACCAGACAAGCTTCCTCCTGCTGAATTGGACACAACTTCTACCTTTGCATCTGTAACTTGTGAAGTAGCAGAGGAAGATGCCACCTTAGAAGAAGTCGCTCGTCCCTTCTTTCTCTGCTTAAATGGAAAGAAGAACCAACAATTGTCAGCAAAAACATACTTCCTGTCATATAAACTAGCAATTTAAGAAGCAGCTTTGTGTAGTTAACAACCGCAACATTGAAGCAACTTGTGTAAGAATTCTCGCAGGTCACATTTGTGATATCCTTAAGAATAGCTCGCTTCTTAGGTGCATTAGATTTCTTCTCATCCAAGGCTGTTCTTTTAGAGTTAGCTCTCAGAACCCGTCCCTGGTTCTGTGTTGTAGCAGACTCAATTGAAGATTTAGAAGAAGCACGTATAGCAGACGCAAGAGCACGAGTTACAGGGCGACCATGGAGCTGTAATTTGTTGTTGCCACAAACAGCATTCTCACTCCCCATGATTGAAACCCTTTGAGAAGATCCAAACTTTTTGACGTTTGGGCCTTAGCACCACGTTATCTTGTCGATCTGTGAAATTGAAGTAAAGAGAAATCGAAGATCAATGGTATGAAGATGAAACAAAACAGAGAGATCTATGTCCACCTAACACAGACAAACTTGTATTAATGCATATAAGATGTTCGAAGAAATTGTTTAGCCCAAATAAGGAAATTTTTTCTACTAAACGAAGATCGTTGATCTGATCATTCATGAATCAACCCACAATTGCACCATGTAGTTGTTACAGAGACTTTCCTTATGGGTTCACCGAACCAAATTCAAGTTTCAAACTTTTTCAAAGTCAAGTCAGATTGAAAGGTGAAATTACTTATTGATAAAAAACCAAACCGTAATGCAGAAAAACCCTCAAGGCCTCAACCCTAGAAAAGAAAAAGTCGCATCAATTTTAGAGCAAACACCGAGCGACTAACCGCAGAATTTGGAGAAATAAAATCTGAAGAAAAATAATATAAGGAATAAATTTCGATCTTTCTAACATGGGTTTGATAAAAGTCTATAACTTTATCCCATTAGAAATCGGAAAAAAGAAAAAAGACTAGATCAAACTTTTTTTTCTCAGGAAAAAGAACAGACCCATGATTTAGAGCTTTAAGATCTCCAGCAAAAATCAAAGAAAACCTTATCGACCCGTTCGTAAAAAAGGAATCAATTCCAAGAAAATCCGAGTGACCCATGAACTAGAGAAAGTTTCAAGAAACCCTCCCAGAAAACCGCATCAAAAAATGCAGATATAAATCACATTCCTAAACAGAAAAATAGAAATATATCTAAAACGGAGAAGATGGAGACAGACTACGATGGCAACTTACTACAACGCTCCAGAGAATTCTTCAGGGGAAAAAAAGAAAAGAGAGAGAGATCCTTTTGTTATTTAATTTGGGGGAAAGTAACTCTTCAAACAAAACAAAAAAGATGGGAGCTTGGGCAGATCGAGAGAGTAAATGTATAGTCAATTCGCTTTTATGCAAAGGGACTGTCTGAGAGACTGAGCGGGATAGAGGAAGGGGTTTAAAGATACTAATTTAATATTTCTTTTTTAAAATAGCAACTTTTTATTATTATCATAAACAAGTGTTCTCTTAATTTAATTACTTCTAACAAAACTCATTGACTGTTTGACCATAAAATAAGGGAAAAGTAGAGAACTGAAATATGTTTTTAGGGAAATTTTGATTAGTAATTTGTGATTGTTTTTGTTTGTTCTTTACTTAATTTAACATAGATTTTTTAAAGATTTTGTTAACTAATCATTTACCATAGTTTCATCTTAATCATCTATTCTATTTTGGGTTTTGTGTCTTTTTCATTTTCCCATTAACATGTTGTAGTTAATGAGGATTTATGATGTAGATGATGTTTTTAATTTGTTTGAATGTTTGAATGTTTTCTTATTTACTTTTTATTACTATATTATTTAAATTTAACTAAAAAGTAAAAACAGTTAAAATATAAAAAACGATAGAGTAATAGTTAAGTTTTCCAATAAATGTATCATCATATACAATATTAAAATTTTACACCGTTCAAAGGTGTTGTTACTATTTAAAATATTTGCAGTGTTACTTCAGACAGCGTGGCTATTCATCCAAAGGTAAATAAAAATGATTAAACAACATATTTTTGCTCAAAGGTAAGTCTAAGTGATTAAAATACAAACTCTGTTCAAATTTTGAAGATTTGAAGAAAGATTCCACTGTTTATTTTCTAATGCTAAAGTTTAAACTTTTGAAATATAAAATTTATTAGTAAAATAAAAACAAAGACCAACTACACGTATCAAAAAAAAATTAACTTATTTGTATTTACGTTTCTATATTTATTTTAATATTCATTAAAGCTTATTTGGACACCACATGCTAAGTATCCATCCATAAGTTTTACACTAGACACTTGTATCCTTTCAATTTTAAATAATGCAAAGAACTTAAAGAATTCATTTGATTTCTATTGGATATCCTGTGTTAAAAGCATACTTAGACTTTCTTGTAGTGTATATGTGTTGATTAATTATTGTGTTGAATCTTTTTTGTTTCATGTAAAACAAAACTTATATCTTTTTTTTTTCGGAAACAAGACTTATATCTAAGTTTCTTAACCGTTACTTTGACCGATAAATTTATCCACGATTATTCATTCTACATAACTGTAATAGATCACATTGTCCTTGGCACATAAAATCAAGACAAATAAATATTGATACTATTATTTTGATGCTTAGATGTGTCAGTAAGCACTTAGAAACAAGAAAAGATAGTTAGGAAGTGAATAATAAAGTGGTGGAATATGCATTTGTCAGGTCTTGTTATGTTCCACGATTTAATACCAAGATGATCTATTTTCTAATTTAGGTATAACATTTTGTTTAAAGCGTTCAGTTATAGTACATTTTACAAAGTTATATAGCCGTTTTATCTAAATATTGACAAAAGATCCAGAAAATATTTTTATTTTTCAATTAGTTATAGCTTTGTAGGTAATCTTTTAATCATTTGTTGTTTGTTAGATTTTATTTATTCATTATAAGCTGAATTTTTCTTTCAAAAATATTTATAAAACATTATGAGTGATGAGTATTAACTAAAAAAAGTCCAAAAACTTTCAGATTTAAAATGAAAATTGAATTTGAAATAAAGGTAAGATTCAAAAAATAAAGTTTTGGGATATTTATACTAATAAGTGAAACGGCAACAAAGTCAAATGATTATAAGTCAAAACTTTCATGTTAAATGATAAAACCGAAGAAAGAATACAAACAAAAATGAACCAAAAGTATTTTCAGATATTATATGTATAGACGCACAACACACGAGAATTTCAAAAGCTACAGCGAAGAGCTAGAACCAATTGTCTTACTTACCACATGGGAGTTACATATTCAAAGCTTTTGAAATCTTGGATTTCAAATTTAAGAGATTATCTATTTGTATCGATCAAATAATATAATATATATACTTTTTTATTTTATTTTATTTAGAAGACTAATGCGTAAAAGCTGTTTTAGTGTGAGAAGGACGTAACGAGAGGTGGTCGTGGACCTAATAAAAAACGTTTTACGGTTTTATCCAAAGACCAAAAAAGTTAGATCTACGATTCAAACTAACACTCAAAAAGAAAAAAAACATTAAACAAAAATAGAATTTCGAACAAAGCAACAGATCTATAATAATCTTAGAGACATTAAAATCATGTCATGTTTGGTTTGTCCATTTTTTCAAGATTTTGAACCCCAATCTTTCCCTCCACTCCCTTTACTCCCAAAATTATGAATAATATGATTCAATTTGCTACTTTTGTAACAACAAAAATTGTGTCAAGAAATATATGTCCGTGCATAATACACACATTCAGATGAAAGTGAATTGATTGAAACTATCAAGGGTATGTATGGTTGTGTTTTTCTTTCTGGTTGAAAACAATAACAGGACATTTGGGCTTGGGTCTGTATGTTTTAAACCCAGGTTATTTGTATCCAACGATTATGCACATTCCGAGAATAGTCGGATCCTTTATTCGGATCACCCGGGTTATTAGAAAAATAAGTAAGGGGGTAGATTATAAAATGTATGGAAAGATGAAGGGCATGTATGAAACACTATCACTCAAACCATTCTACGTTGAAACGCATCGTCTGGTTACTTTTCTCAGGCAAATGTTGAAGAAGGAATCAGTGCGCAAGGAACAAAAGAAAAAGAAGAAGTATTTATTTCACAGAATCCGTCGAGTAGAAATGGGTTTTTACTTTTTAAAGCTGCTGTTTTGACTGTGGAAGAAAAAAGCAAAGTGGATCGAGTTGATAAGATCATAAACAAAGGCGTTACTCTTTTATAGTATTTGTAATTTGTATAGAGTATAGTATTAATTAAATTGAGACTCGTATTCAATAATGATTTTGTTTTAAGTTGGCGTAAAGAAACTGTTGTTTAGGAAAAAAAAAAACATTCGAGGAGGGGTTGGTGAAGAAGGCACCGACAAAGAAAGAAAAGGCGTGCTTAACGCTCATATCTATCTCCTTTTAGGTACATCAGAATTGATATTTTTTTTGACTCTGAAAAATCACAATCCTTTCAGATCGAATTTGAGAGAGATATCGAAAATGGGTTCGTTCGGGATGCTATCGAGGAGAACGTTGGCTACGGATGTGCCTGTCATGACTCAGGTCAACCTCCTTCTTCTTCTTCTCCATTCCAATTGATTTTATTCTTTCTGGATGAAAAGTTGTTGGATTATGGTACAGATTAGGAAATTAATGGCGGAATTGACCAACCCCATGTCCCTCGCTCAGGTTTGCTCTTTGTTGCCTCTAGAAATCAATCATCTGGTTGTTCACTAAAAAAGACTAATTTTTTAATGGAGATTGCAGGGAGTGGTGCATTGGCAGCCTCCTGAAAAGGCCTTAGATAAGGTCAAGGAGATTGTTTGGGATCCTACCATCAGTTCTTATGGACCTGATGAAGGTATTCCTGAGTTACGACTCGCTCTTCAGACTAAGGTTATCAATCCCTCAACAAACTAACTTTCTTCTTCAATTCCATCTTTGCTGCTCTTCAATCCTGTACCATCACTGAGCTTTGTTTTTTTCGTTTTTTCCTGAAGCTTCGTGAAGAAAACAAGCTTACCAAATCAGCAGTGATGGTTACTGCAGGTGCCAATCAGGTAAACCAGTTTTTGTTTACTTTTTTGATGATCCCTATGCAAAGCTCTTCTTTTTGTTTTCTTCTAGTCTCTTACTCTTTTTTTTTTTTGCAGGCGTTTGTGAATCTTGTTCTTACACTATGTGATCCCGGTGATTCAGTTGTCATGTTTGAGCCTTACTACTTCAACTCCTACATGGCCTTTCAGATGACTGGAGTCACCAACATTATTGTTGGTCCTGGCCAGCAAGATACTCTCTATCCTGACGCAGGTACCTCCTTTATTTGTTTTTCCCCCACATTTTCAAGACTTTAATAAGCTCTAAGTTGTGACTTGTGAGTCTTTTCTGGTTCCAGACTGGTTACAGAAGACACTCTCTGAGTCTAAACCTACCCCAAAAGTTGTAACTGTTGTGAATCCTGGTAACCCAAGCGGCACCTATGTCCCTGAACCGCTTCTTAAGAGGATTTCAGAGATATGCAAAGATGCTGGTTGTTGGCTGATTGTAGATAACACATATGAGTGAGTTTCTCGTTTGCTTATGTCCCATCATGTCCAAATTGAATGTAGATTTAAGGGATTTGCAAATCGCAGGTATTTCATGTATGACGGTTTAAAACATTGTTGCGTTGAGGGAGACCACATTGTTAACGTCTTTTCCTTCTCTAAAACCTACGGCATGATGGGTTGGAGGCTTGGATATGTGAGTGCTCGATCTAGTTCTATTCCAAACTCTTGATTTTGGATTTATCTTATATTCTTATGTAACCTTTGATGGACCTGCAGATAGCCTACTCAGAGAGATTAGATGGGTTTGCAGAAGAGCTTGTGAAAATTCAAGACAACATCCCAATCTGTGCCTCCATAATCTCGCAGCGACTGGCTCTATACGCATTAGAGGAAGGTTCTGGATGGATAACGGAGCGGGTAAAGGGTCTGGTGAAGAACCGGGAGATTGTTAAAGAGGCGCTTGAGCCGCTGGGGAAGGAGAATGTTAAGGGAGGAGAAGGAGCGATTTACCTGTGGGCAAAACTACCGGAGGGATACGAAGATGAATTCAAGGTGGTGCGGTGGCTAGCTCACCGCCATGGTGTGGTGGTGATCCCCGGAAGTGCAAGCGGTTGCCCCGGGCACGTCCGGGTTTCCTTTGGAGGGTTACAGGAGGAAGGAATGAGAGCCGCTGCGGAGAGACTGAAGAAAGGATTAGAGGAGCTGGTTCACAGTGGAATGGTTGACTGATATGCTGACTGCTGTTAAAAGATTGTTACTTATCAAGTTATAGTGGTTTTCCAAAATAAAGGTGTTTGTTTATTCTGTATTGGGAAACTTTTGTGTATGTAATCAAATGATTTTTCTATCAATAAATACAGGAAATACCCTTCTGATTTGTATAACCAAAGCCAAATGCAAATTTTGGATTAGCTTTACTCGTTAGAAGTCTTTCTTTAAATTCAAATGAAAATTCGAGTTTGATGATAGAGATAGACGTTATGACAAATTGATATAATCGGCCTTTAATTTGAAAATTTTAATTTATGAAGGCAGAGAATAAAGTTAGCTTTATTGGATTTTATTTTAAAGTGGGCTGTAAATGGGCCCAGATCTAAATTTGAAATCGAACCCGAATAAAAAGAGAGACTGGACTGGATCATAACTACCAACCATTAACGTGGCTTCCATCTTCTTACTTTGTCTTCCAACTTCGCCGACGAGTCACATCTCCGGAATCTGGAGAGGGAGAGACATTAAGAAGGGAAATTTGGGGGACCCAAGATCAAAGCTCTTGCCTTGGAACCCTAGATTTTGTATTGGAATCAGCTATTTGAGTAAAGGTGGTGAGAGGAAGAAAATGGTTGGTAGTAGTAATTCGTTGGCGGGTCTACAAGATCACTTGAAATTAGCGAGAGAATACGCACTAGAAGGATCCTATGACACATCTGTCATCTTCTTCGATGGCGCCATTGCTCAAATCAACAAGTAAGTAGCTCCCTCTCTCTTGAGTCTTGAATCTAGATTTTAGCACCCACCCCCTTGCCAATTTCTTCAACCCCTTTGATAGTTTGATATTTTTTCGTCTTCAATTGTATTGCAATGCTCTTAGTTCCCATCATTTCCCCTTAAAAGAAGCTAGAATTTTGCATTGTTTCAAGGTGTGACTATACTTAGAAACTGCATTGGTCTGTGTTGAGAGAGATAGAACAGTCTTATGTGCTGCATTAATGGTTCTGAAGCGATAAAATATACTGTTATAGGCATTTAAACACCCTTGATGACCCTTTGGCGCGGACGAAATGGATGAATGTTAAAAAAGCTATAATGGAAGAGACGGAAGTTGTAAAGCAATTGGATGCAGAGAGGAGAGCATTTAAAGAAGCTCACACTGGGCGTCGTGCTGCTTCTCCGCCCATCAACACCAAATCATCTTTTGTTTTTCAGCCGTTGGATGAGTATCCAACTTCATCCGGTGGTCCGATGGATGATCCTGATGTGTGGAGGCCTCCTACCCGTGATGTTACTAGTAGAAGACCCGCCAGGGCTGGTCAAAGTGGTATGAGAAAATCACCTCAAGATGGGGCTTGGGCTCGTGGTCCAACAACACGGACTGGCCCAGCTTCCCGTGGTGGAAGAGGTGGAGCTACTAGTAAGTCCACTGCAGGTGCCCGCTCTTCCACTGCCGGAAAGAAAGGAGCTGCCTCAAAATCCACCAAGGGAGAGTCTACGGTAAGTTATATGTTTCTGCCTTTTGGTGCATGATATACTGCAGATAGAGTGGTTAACTTCACTATGACATTTCCATTTCCCTTACATGGTTTGGTGATAGACAGAATGTCATGAAACTTCCAAGTTGTTATGTAATATGTAATAGTAGGACTGATGTATAAAAGATCATGAATTCTGTTGCGTTTATGAATGGGTTATTCTGTACTGCGTAGTAGAAACTTTAGAGTGGTATCAATTTGTTTCTGTGGGGATGTTGAGTCATTACTTTCCCCCTATTGTTAACAATAAATAAAAATCTATGCCTTCCTCATTGATATCAGAATGGCGATGGTGAAGACGGGAAGTCAAAAAGGGGACTATATGAGGGACCTGATGAGGACCTGGCTGCTATGCTTGAAAGGGATGTGTTGGACTCAACTCCTGGTGTCCGTTGGGATGATGTTGCAGGTTTGTCTGAAGCCAAAAGGTTGCTTGAGGAGGCTGTCGTCCTTCCTTTATGGATGCCCGAATACTTTCAGGTACTTTGATTCTGTTTCTTACGCTGCGAGATTTGGATTTGTATATTACTATTTTTAGACTATGGACAATCATACATAATAAGAGTGTTGATTCATCAAATCCGTACTCTTTATAATTATCTTGTAGGTATGGAAGAATTTTAATTTGATTGTTTTTGTTCCCCTTCAGGGTATTCGAAGACCGTGGAAAGGAGTTCTCATGTTTGGTCCTCCTGGGACAGGTAAAACTCTGTTGGCAAAAGCAGTTGCAACTGAGTGTGGTACCACCTTCTTCAACGTCTCTTCTGCTACATTAGCTTCAAAATGGCGCGGAGAGAGTGAGCGTATGGTCAGATGCCTGTTTGATCTGGCTAGGGCATATGCTCCAAGCACAATTTTTATTGATGAGATCGACTCTCTTTGCAATTCTCGGGGGTAATTTTCCTCATGACACTGAGATTTCAATACTGAAGTCAATGTATGTTTAATTAGCGGAGGGTATGATGCAGGGGTTCTGGAGAGCATGAATCATCAAGAAGGGTGAAATCGGAACTCCTAGTTCAAGTAGATGGAGTGAGCAATACAGCGACAAATGAAGATGGTAGTCGCAAGATAGTAATGGTATTGGCAGCTACCAACTTCCCATGGGACATAGATGAAGCTCTCAGGTTTCAATATTCTTTGAGTTAATGCCGTCTATATACATGTTCAAATGTGAAGACACTACTGACTCTTGATCTCATGATGGTGCAGGAGGAGGCTTGAAAAACGTATATATATCCCACTTCCGGATTTCGAAAGTCGCAAGGCTCTTATCAATATCAATCTGAGAACAGTTGAGGTTAGTTGTGAGCACATTGTTATAACAATTGCAAATCTCTCTGCTGGTTGCACGCACGCAATGTAGCAATGAATATTGTCACTTTTCAGGTAGCAAGTGATGTTAACATTGAAGATGTGGCTCGGAGAACGGAAGGGTACAGTGGAGACGATCTGACTAACGTGTGTAGGGACGCGTCAATGAACGGGATGAGGCGTAAGATAGCGGGGAAAACGAGGGATGAGATAAAGAACATGTCAAAGGACGATATCTCAAACGATCCTGTGGCTATGTGTGATTTCGAAGAGGCCATCAAGAAAGTGCAACCGAGTGTGTCGTCCTCAGATATCGAGAAACACGAGAAGTGGTTCTCTGAGTTTGGATCCGCTTAGTGTCAAAGATGTGTTCCTCTTTTATAGTTTCTTGTGTTTGTTTATATCAATTCTTGTTTGTCAGTCATTTATCATATTCTTATGTTTCTATATTCCAACTTTTAATCCTCTGAACTAAAGGATTGTATGATATTTGTTTTTCTTCGGTTTTTTTGGGTTCAGACTTAAAAGTATTGGAGACTTAAATATTCAAATGTCTGATTGATAGTAAAATAATAAAACAGTCAAAAAATCAAAGAACTTGATAAAATAATCATAAGTTTTTATCGTTATTTCTATCAGTTACATGATGTAACTTCGTTATATATAAATATTAAACTTAAATAAATACTACAAGTGATAGAGATTAATATATTATTAATCATCCTAGCTATTTTTGACAAAACTTTTATCGCTGTATATAACTTATCTGCTAGCATCGATGAAAATGTAAAAGAGACAAGGCATCACCGTTTATCATGATCAGACCAGTTTCGAGAGTGTTCCTGCATCATGCTTTGCTGATCATTTTTTGTTTACGTGATTTTTTATATCATCGTCGTCTACAAACTAATTAAATAAATACAATTCTATCACATGATGATATATCAATATGTTTTTAAGTTGTCGAGGTGGATTATTTTAGAGTATAAAAAGTATTTTCTTAGAACCGAAGAAGAACGTCTTATTATCTCTGTCCAATCACACTATTCTTCTTCGTTATTTGTTCAGTTGTTCTTTTTAGTCCCGACAACTCTATAATTTGTATTTCTATATTTATCAAAAATGATATCTCTTTTCTAATATAAAAAAAAAAACAATCAAAGAAAGGTAGAGAAGATGCATGGATTGGCATTTTTTGGATTGTTATGTGCATTATCACAATCTACATTTCCCTCAATCTACAAACTTTGCCAGCAATCTTCATGTATTCCACATATCTGTTTACATTGGAAAATGTCATTTGACCTCTTTTGGTATATTTTAAATTAGCTAGAACTCATCTATATATATTATACATGGTGAATTATTGTCCAGCCAATAGAATGGAGTGTTGAAAGTTAAACTTGATTTTGGATCAAGTTTAATTATTAGATCAATTATCCAATAATTATCATTTTGGGCAAAATCCAAATTCTAGAGTTTTTTCTTGAAATATCAACACTTTCACCTCTTTAAAAAGTTTTAGAATCATCCACACACCTCTCCACTTCTTTAAAGATAAAAATCTAGATATTTACATAGAATTATTTAGATAATTTGTAATAAATTAATCTAATATTAGAGAAAAATTATCTAGAATTAGGATTAAAATATTTGAGATATTTTGTAATGTGGAGGCTATAAATATCTCCTCCTCTTTTTCATTTGTAACCAAGTTAAGTGAAGAAGTAAATAATAAGAAAGAGTTGAAAAATATATCAAAGTCTTATATTTCCTAAATTTCTCTTCTAAACACTTAAATACTTTCTCTATCATAATCTTAAAAGTTTTTTTTTCCAACATGGAGTATATAGAAACTTATTTTCTGATATGATATATACATCTTTTTATCTACTTCATAAAATATTATTTTTCTAACAAGGATAAATTAAATCACATGCATGGTTGCCAGAAAATTTCAGATTCAGTTATCACGATTGTTAACTGGTTAAGCGCAGTATAATTAGAACCTATATGGACTCCCACTGTAGAGAAAATGTTAAAATATGTGTAACTTTCTAAAACTAATTAGATGTTGACAATAAGTATCGATTCTATTTATTTCAAAAAAAAAAAAAAAAAAGAAGAAGAAGAATAAGATGTGATTTTCTCAATTAGTGAGAGAATAACAAATTTTTAGACCAACGCATCCCAGGGAATGATTTCCCAGTTTCTAAGATTTTAAGGAATACTTTCTCAGTAACATCTAATCCATATGAGTATAAATTAACGAGACAATGATTATGTACATATGTAATGTACATTTCTATATAAATGTTATGATCGGTCACTTCAAATCCTAATCACATTCATTATCCACCCATATGAAAGACTTTAAAATTAGGTAAATAATTTTCCTAAAATTGTGTGTATATATATAATAACTCGGTTCACGTATATGTATCAAGAAAACTTTTCCTTTACAAAATTTTAAAGTTGTACATATTTTGTTTGTACATACAGTACTACATCTCTCTGGAACATATATCAGAAGGAGATTTATAATTCTACATTCTTAAAAAAATTAAAGGGGTCAAAACGCTGAACAACATTCTAGTTCTAAATGTTGGGCTATATATGAAAATATATAACAAGTTATGCATAACTTGTTATATATCTTGATATATAGCTTAACATTTAGAACTAGAATGTTGTTCAACATTTAGAACTCCGATGTAATATATATATTCTTTAATTAGTTAAATTAACTAACATTGAGTTTGGCTAATTAGTGATGTGCGTTGAAAAGATCATGAGTGGATGAGGTCCGACATATTTCAATATACTTAGTGGTGTTTCAGAAATAATTTTTAATAATAAATCCAAAGGATATGTAAGATAGGCGTTATTTCAACGTGGACAATTATCAACCACGCATTTCAACTCCTTAATGTATTGTTATTTACATATGTTCGCTATTGAATTGACCCTACAAAAAACGTAAAAAGTTATACGATTCCGATTGTCAAAGTATCAAATATTCCGATGTAATATAATGATGTGAAAATATATGTGCATATAATGATCGTGTTTGTGACACTATGGAAATAGATGTGGAGAGCTAATCATGTGGACAACACGTGCAAATGAATTGCAGGTGATGATGTGCATGTCCATGTGGTATGTGTTTATATATGTCATATATATGTACGTGTTTTCCATACATATATACAAAAAAAATAACATTATATGGGTTTTTTGTCGTACATGTTACGATCTATCAATAATCGTGCGTACTCGCCATAAACAGACAACTACTTGTAACTAGAAGGCTTGCTCAGTTGCTCTTATGCTAACTGATAACCATATCGTGTGATAAAAACGCATAAATCAGCTAAACTGAGAAGATTGTTAACTTGTTTTTCATATGCATTTGACAAATAAAACTAGAACTTTCGGTATTTTCCTGTTAAATCTAAAATTACTAAAAGAAATCACTGCAAATTTTTACGGTGACAAAAACGATTAAAATATTAGGTGTAATATTTATATGAAAACTTTGATTATAACAAAAAAAAATATAGTCCAAAATCCAAACTGTAGTTTTCATATCTTTGTAAAAATAGTCAATTCAAAAAATCTAAAATGATCAACCATGATTAAAGGCACCAAAAAGTTTTGAATCCTATCTTTTAGTTTTAAAGATGAAATTTTAAAATTATGGTTACAACCATAAGTTGGTTGGTTTTATATTTTCTTCAGTAAGGTTCCTATAGAATTAGCAGGATAATTAGTGCGATTATGTTAAAACTGAGAATAATTAAGGTGCCACGAGAATTAAGATGGCAAAATCTCTTCCGAATGGCCTTTGTCAAAAAGAAAAAAAATTCTCTTTAGAATTTTGTCGTTTTTCTTTTAAAAAAACTAGTGAGAGACAGAGGAACGTGAAATGACAATTAAATACAAAATATGTAAATATATTAATGTTAATTCTTGAATTTTTTTTTCTTTCGTTTTAACAATATATACTACCTTTTGTTTGATTGGAAATCATAAGTGGAATCTGTAGGGAAGGGGACTCGATTTATGACGTATCTTTGGTGTCACACGAGACAATGCCTCTTTAGATTTTGCTAAGAGCATTAAATTTTATTTTTTATTCTACAAAGAGTGCGAAAATGACATTTTGTCGAGGCAGTAGTAGAGGCGAGTTTGACGTTTAGTAAGAGGCCATGGCCGGCCCCATGTCATGAATGATCTCCGAAAGGCCATGTTATGTTAAAGGCTGGTAATTTAGTTAAAGACATTTGTTGAAATTTAATTTCTGTTATGACGATTATACGAAGATGGCCACAATGAATTCATGATGGCCTCACGAAATTTGATTTTCTTTATTTCTTATAAATTACCCTCACAATACATGTATTCGCTTAAAGTTGTATTTTGCCAAAAAGAAACATTCTAAAAGAAATGATCAAGTTAGACACAGAAGAAAATGATCAAAAATAAGATTCGGAGCTTTTGTCTTCGCCTATTAAATACTCATTCTTCCACATATATAAAAATACACTTCTCTTTAGTATTCAGTCTTGAATCTTTCAATACATCTATAAATACCCTCCGATTCCTACTCCTCTTCTCCATCAAACATATCATATCATACCAAAAATATAATAAACAAGCTAAAATATAAACATATAAGCCTTTAGCATGAGTTCAACGTTGAGCGATGTGTTTATCTCGCATCCCATTCACATCCCACTCTCAAACTTACCCGACGTCAAATCTCTCCCAGATTCTTACACGTGGACTTCCAAAGATGATCTCCTCTTCTCCGCCTCCTCCTCCTCCGACGAATCTCTACCGTTCATCGACCTCTCCGATCCCCACGTGGCCACTCTTGTGGGCAATGCTTGTTCCACATGGGGAGTGTTCCAGATCACAAACCACGGCGTACCCTTGCGACTTCTCGACGACATTGAGTTCCTCACCGGGAGTCTTTTCCGGCTTCCCGTCCAACAAAAGCTCAAGGCGGCTCGGTCGGAGAATGGAGTCTCCGGCTACGGTGTTGCTCGTATTGCTTCTTTCTTTAATAAGCAAATGTGGTCCGAAGGTTTCACCGTTATTGGCTCTCCCCTCCACGATTTCCGTAAACTTTGGCCCAACCATCATCTCAAATACTGGTATATATCGATCTTTCTTTAAAGTCTCACTTTTCATATATGTGCATTTAACAAACCAAAAAGATCGTATGTGGACGTTAGTACAGTTGACTATTCAATTTTATATGGATTCGATAATAATCCCAAAAAGGAAAAGTAGAAACCAAATTTTGCCATGTTCTTTTTGTTTTTTTCTTTAAACAAATGTTGTAGTTAGTAAAAAGCACAATGAAAGCTGATGGACCCACCAATAAACAAATATTTGTGCAAGAGTAAATAAATAAATACTCCCTCTGTTTCATTTTATTTGTAGTTTTAAAGTTTTTTTGTTACAAAATAAGTGTTGTTTTGGGTTTCCAATGCATATTTTAAATAAAATTTATTTTATTACCCCTATTATTTTAATGTGATAACCAATGAAAAAACTTTTTTAGTGTATTAATGAAGGGTAAAAAAGAAAATTTGAATGTTTTATTAATTTGTGTGCTAAAACCTAAAACAACAAATAAAATGAAACAGAGGGAATACTAATGAGCAAATATGAAGTATAAGACATTTTTTTGGATTTTTTGCTTATATATTACATCAAAAACAAATTAAGTGAAAGACTTGTTTCATATAATTGTAATTTTTGTTGACAAAATAACAATAAAATAAATAAATGTATTTTTTCTAAAAATTATGATGTTTTATATGACGATTTCTATACATTTCAAGATTTCAGATACTAATTTCACAACAATTCAACAGTGAAATTATTGAAGAGTATGAAGAACATATGCAAAAGCTGGCAGCGAAGTTGATGTGGTTGGCCTTAGGATCACTGGGAGTTGAAGAAGAAGAAATAAAATGGGCCGAGCACACTTCAGATTTTCAAGGAACCCAAGCAGCTATCCAACTAAACCATTATCCAATATGCCCAGAACCAGAACGAGCCATGGGCCTTGCGGCCCATACAGACTCAACCCTCATGACCATACTATACCAGAACAACACTGCCGGTCTCCAAGTTTTCCGGGATAGCGTTGGCTGGGTCACCGTGCCACCTGTCCCTGGTTCGCTCGTGGTCAACGTCGGTGATTTACTCCACATTTTGACCAACGGAATCTTCCCGAGCGTGCTTCACCGAGCTAGGGTTAACTGCATCCGATCTCGCTTCTCCACGGCTTACCTGTGGGGTCCACCTTCCGATCTAATGATCTCTCCACTTCCCAAACTCGTTAATCATCAGTCTCCTCTTTACCCATCTCTCACTTGGAAACAGTACCTTGCAACGAAAGCTACACATTTTAATCAGTCTCTTTCCATTATTAGAAACTATCTGTCTTCAGACCAAATCTCTTGATTTTTTTTTTCTACTTTCTTCTTATTAATATCTGTCATTATTTAGATTTCAGCCTAGTGGTTCCTCCTTTTCACAACAAATAACTTTATCTAGAGATACATTAGGATACATGATAAAAGGTCTACTTTTTTTTTGTTTCTTTCTGAAATCTTAAAATATGAAAACTTGCCACTCTTTGATACTACTTTACATGAACCACAATTTACAAAATACATTAATCAAAATCTGGGGTCATTAAATGCTCTTGAAAGTAATAACTAATAATGACAAAGATCGATTGTAACTTACACCATGCATGATCACACTTGTTTTCATTATACATTAGTACGTGGGTCCAAACAAATTGCTTATTATTAATTAATTGGAAATTGGCCTTTTACCAATCTTAGTCCAAAGTTTCTACATAATGAATAGATTATAAACCAATATTTGCTAATTAATATGATACGTGGATCCAATCAAATCGCTTAATTAGTGATTGAGAATCGGATTTTACCAAATATACTTATTTAATCACAAAATTTGCCAATGGGATAATAGATCAACAAAAAGTTATTGTATCCTCATCAGATATGCATGTAATAAACTTCTTGTGATATCTATATATCATATGTGTGTTTGTGTATATATATATATAGACACTAAGTAGTTGTATATGTCATGAGCATCTCAATCTCTCATTACTAATTCACAAGCCATGCCTTCGCTAGCAGAAGAGATATGTATCGGAAACTTAGGCAGTCTCCAAACACTCCCGGACTCATTCACCTGGAAACTCACCACCCCCTACTCCGATCTCCCTCCTTCCTCTGCCACAGTGGAGGAGTCCATCCCAATCGTCGACCTCTCCGATCCTGACGTCACCACTCTGTTAGGAAATGCGTGCAAAACATGGGGAGCGTTTCAGATAGCTAACCACGGGGTTCCTCAGGACCTCCTCGACGATATCGAGTCTCTTTCGAAAACCCTTTTCGATATGCCGGCAGAGAGGAAGCTCGAAGCGGCTTCCTCCGACAAAGGAGTTAGTGGCTACGGAGAACCTCGAATCTCCCCTTTCTTTGAGAAAAAAATGTGGTCCGAAGGGTTCACAATCACTGATGGCTCATACCACAACCATTTCCTTACTATTTGGCCCCATGATCACACCAACTACTGGTAACGTCCATTTCACACACATATTGCATATTTAGCAAAACTGTTATGATTAAAAGTGTTTAAATGTTCCGAGCTAGTAATGTTTATGATTAGTGCAATCTAGTCTACAACATATTTGTGAAGTAGCGAAGCCAAGTCTCTATGAAATGTTAAGAACTTGCCTGTCTAACTTGGAGTCTTGAAACCAGATTACCAAAAAGTTATGGGTTTTTCTGTAAATAATACTAGTTTTGCTTTTCATATTCGGTATTGTGCAGTGGAAAAATTAGCGACCAGACTTCTGTCTTGCATATTGGGCTCACTTGGTGTCACAGTGGATGACATTGAATGGGCTCATATGCCCGAGAATTCTGAATCAAAAGTGGGCTTTGGGGCCATACGACTAAATCATTACCCGGTATGTCCTGAACCAGAACGAGCGATGGGTCTAGCCGCTCATACCGACTCCACTATGCTAACCATTCTGCACCAGAGCAATACGGGAGGGCTACAAGTGTTCAGGGAAGAGTCCGGTTGGGTTACGGTTGAGCCTGCTCCCGGTACACTCGTGGTCAACATCGGCGACCTCTTTCACATCTTATCAAACGGGAAAATCCCAAGCGTGGTTCACCGAGCCAAAGTTAACCATACTCGGTCAAGGATCTCCATTGCGTATTTATGGGGTGGTCCAGCTGGTGACGTGAAAATAGCACCTATATCCAAGATAGTTGGTCCGGTTGGATCGTCTCTATTCCGACCAGCTACATGGAAGGAATATCTCCAAATAAAATCTGAGGTCTTCGACAAGGCCTTAGACGCAATTAGAACTGATAATCCCTCCAATTAAATCTATAGTTCTCCCTCCAATGTTCTCTGAATAAAACTAAAGTTGTGTTGTTTATGCGAATAACTTAACACACGAATAATATTAATACTCGCTTTTATAAACCTGTACAGTTAAACCTCTATAAATTAATATTCAATTCATTAATATGTCGCTAAATTAATAGTTTTTCTGATCCCAAATTGTTATTTTGATCTAAATATTATCTCTATAAATTAATAATCTTGATAAATTAATAAAATATTATAAAAATACATTGATGCCAATATTATTAATTTATAGAGTTTTTACTATAGTTGCTGTTGTTTTAAACCATTTATTAATCTCTTGATTTTTTATTTTCTACTTTCTTCTTTTTCTCATTAAAAATATCTATCATTAAAATATTAAAATATGAAAGCTTGCCACTCTTTGATATTTTACATGAACCACAATTTACAAAATACATTAATCAAAATCTGGGCCATTAAATGCTATAGAAAGTAAACTAATAATGACAAAGATCAATTGTAACGTATACCATGCAAGAGCACTCTTTGATTATTATTTTTTCTCTCTTTTGATAAAAGGCTCCCTTTTCCCCCCTGAAATTTTAAAATATGAAAATTTGCCACTCTTTGATATTTTACAAAATACATGAATCAAAATCTGGGTCATTAAATGCTATAGAAAGTAATAACTAATAATTAACCAATTAATGAAAAGTAATAACTAATAACTAATAATGGCAAAGATCAATTGTAACTCATACCATGCAAATACGTGGATTCAAACAAATTGCTTAGAATTAATTGGAAATTGGCATCCAAAGTTTCTACATAATGAATAGATTTTAAACCAATATTTGCTAAGATAATACATGGATCCAATCAAATTGCTTAATTAGTGATTGAGAATCGAAAATTTACCAAATATACTTAAATTTGATTATTAAAAGTGACAGTGTTAAAAGTGAATTTACCCTCATCAGATATGCATGTAATGAAATTGTTGTGATATCTACATACATATATTCATAACATATGTGTGTGTGTATATATATATAGACACCAAGTTGTTGTATATGTCATGACTCATGAGCACCTCAATCTCTCAGAGCTAATTCACAAGCCATGCCTTCAATAGCAGAAGAGATGTCTATTGGAAACTTAGGCAGTCTTCAAACACTCCCCGACTCATTCATCTGGAAGCTCACCACCGCCGACTCCCTTCTCCCTCCCTCCTCTGCCACAGTGGAAGAGTCCATCCCAATCATCGACCTCTCCGATCCTGACGTCACCACTCTGTTAGGAAATGCGTGCAAAACATGGGGAGCGTTTCAGATAGCTAACCACGGGGTTCCTCAGAAGCTACTCGACGATATCGAGTCTCTTTCGAAAACCCTTTTCGATATGCCGTCAGAGAGGAAGCTCGAAGCCGCCTATACCTCCTATAAAGGAATTAGTGGCTACGGGGAACCTCGGATGGCTTGTTTCTTTGATAAGAAAATGTGGTCTGAAGGGTTCACAATCGCTGATGACTCATACCGCAACCGTTTCCTTACTCTTTGGCCCCATGATCATACCAAATACTGGTACGTCCATTTCACACACATATTGCATGTATATTTCGCAAAAGTGTGGCAAAGGAAATTGCACTTAGTTATGATTAAAAGTGTTTAAATTTTCCGACCGACTAATGTTTATGAATCTTGTCTAGATTTTGGTAACATATTTATCAAGTAGCTAGTACTTGTTATATACAGCGAAGCCAAGTCTCTATGAAATGATAAGAATTGTCTTGAAAACAGATTACCAAAAAGTTATGGCTTTTCTATATATAAATAATACTCCAGTTTGTTAATTTTGGTTTTCATTTTCGGGATTGTGGTGCAGTGGAATAATCGAAGCATACAAAGGAGAAATGAAAAAAGTAGCGACGAGACTTCTTTCTTGCATATTGGGCTCACTTGGTGTCACAGTGGATGACATTACATGGGCTCACATGCCCGAGAATTCTGAATCAAAAGTGGACCTTGGGACCGTACGACTAAACCTTTACCCGATATGTCCTGAACCAGAACGAGCGACTCCACTATGCTAACCATTCTGCACCAGAGCAACACGGGAGGGCTACAAGTGTTCAGGTAAGAGTCCGGTTGGATTACGCTTGAGCCGGTTCCTGGTACCCTCGTGGTCAATCCCAAGCGTGGTTCACCGAGCCAAAGTTAACCATACTCGGTCAAGGATCTCCATTGGGTATTTATGGGGGGGGGGTCCAGCTGGTGACGTGGAAATAGCACCTATCTCCAAGATAATTGGTCCGGTTGGATCGTCTCTATTCCGACCAGTTACATGGAAGGAATATCTCCAACTAAAATCTGAGGTTTTCGACAAGGCGTTAGACGCTATTAGAACCGATTATCCCACCAATTAAAAATCTCCTTTTTGCGTTACAAAGAGTAATCTATTTTGAAATTTAGTAAAAACGAAAACTTAACACACACGAAATACTTAGCAACCGCATTTTCTAAGACACAAGAGCCGTTGATGATCTTAATCAGGGCTTGACGCCACAGTAGATCTGAAGAAGATCTTCGCTGGATATCTTGAGAGAATTGAGGTATGACTCGTAGAAGCGTAAGAGGCTGTCGTGCTCGAAAGGGTTGTAGCGGAGGGGATGTTGATCATCGACGAGCTCCTCCGGCGTACGAATCGTTCCTTTGTGGAAGGAGAAAAACCCTAAAGAGTAACGAATCTCATCTGCGCTCATCACTACCTTGTGGTAACATGCTTTTATCCTATCGTTACTCCACGCCTTCATCAACCACAAAAATCAACCAACTATTCAAATCAATTTCAAGTTTTTTTTATAGTTTGATTTGGTTCAGAACTCACCGTCAGACCCATGCCGGAGAGAACGACGAATCTTGTTGGCGACGGTTCAAACCCAACCCATTGATCAGTCATGGTTTTCAACTGGAGACCTCCGACGTGGTTCTGGTGGAGGATACTCATGAAGCTCTTATCAGTATCCGATACAAAACCAGTGTTTGCTTCACCGTTACGTTGTCTCCGGTAACTCAGCATCCTCAATAAGTATCGAGTTGACTCAGAATGACTCACCGAGTGCTTCTTCTCGTCCATTCCATAGCTCTCGTACAACATCCTCATCACCGTCTGGTCTAGCTCCGCTAGTGCCATTGCATACTTATGCGTGGTTTGACTGCAAATCAAATATTTGATATGAGATGAAACAATAAAGATACAAACGAATTAAATGAAAGTTTTGTTTTTTCACCAGAAGGCATTGTTTCCTTTTGGCCAGAGTATATTAGAGAAATCTTTGCAAGCTTGGAGCTCAGTTGCATAATCTATCCCTAAGCTCTCGTGGATCTGGTAATCGTCAACCACCATAGACATATAGCCATGGGAGGCCTTGTGATTCTCGTTCTTG
The DNA here is from genome assembly GCA_028015245.1 of Cardamine occulta. Taxonomy (NCBI): domain Eukaryota; kingdom Viridiplantae; phylum Streptophyta; class Magnoliopsida; order Brassicales; family Brassicaceae; genus Cardamine; species Cardamine occulta. Next base: position 22,193,082 of record CM051366.1, read on the forward strand.
ATCTTGATTTGGTATGGAAGATCATACATTTCCTTCATCCCGGTGAGCAAGTCATCCCTGAGGTCTGATGAGACACTATCGAACTCTGCAACAAACCAACCCTGCTCCTCCATGGCTCTTCTTACGTTGTCCCTTGTCTTGATCCAGTGACTCGTACCAGGCACTAGTTTTTTGCGGGAGAAGTCGAGGATAGGTAAACATTGCTCTGCATGTGAGCCCATTGGAGTGGATAGCCAAAAGATTAGAGGATGATGAATCTAGAGATTGGTCTAGCATTGTCTTTATAGTAACATGTAAATTAGTGGAGTGGGGATACGATCCATTATAGAAAGGACAATACTTTTGGGGAGATTCGGTTTTGGCTCTTTTATGCGTCATCCTCGTGATTTTCTTTAGTTAAAATATTTGTCAACAAGACAACACCAATCCAAGTCCTTAATTTTATACCAGATTATTATAATCATGAAGCACAAAGTTGATCAACGGTTTCACGTCTCACTACATTCAATGAAACAGAGCACCAACCCGATGAGCGCAAATGGAATCAAAGACAGAAGACGCACTCGAGGCCATCTCATAGCCGTTTCCAAAATGGGTAGCCCTCATCAAGCAATTTTGGTAAATCAAACTCAGACAATGGAGTGATTTAGCTTCAGAATCGACCAGCGATCCATCATCTGACAGGGAAAAGAGCTTTGGAAGAAAGATTTCAATCTTGGTCACAAAACACAAGCTTTCCGGCTTTACGACACAGCCCTTGTTCCCCAACAGAGTTGACAACCTTACCATAACTATAAATCAATGGCATCTTCCCCATTACTCTATGAAACTCCCTAATGCATTTCCCTCTTCTCTTCCTATGTTCCACTCTTCTACTGCTCAATCCCACATCCCTTACCCTCTCCTCAACTTCTTCTTCTTCATTACGCGCATCTCCCCAATCCCTAACTCTCTCTGCTCCAACCATGATTGGCCCTGCTCTTAACTTGTCAGCAGCTACAAAATTCATCAATATATCCTCGCAGTTACGCATTTGGTCCACAATATTCCTCATCTCTTCCATATCCACACCTCCATTGCAGCTATACTCGAACAGATAGTCTTGTTTCATCATCATGAACTTGGTAAGCACGATTGAGTATTTATGAGGATGAACAGTGTATATCCACTCTTTACCCTGCAAGTCAAAACCGTGCGATCTCACAAACGTTCCTAGAAGACGATCAGGATTAGACTTCCAGACGGAAAATGCGAATTCTAGCGATTTGCGGTCAATCTCCACATCATCATCACAGATCAAAACAGCACGAGTGTCTATAGAGGGTCGTGGGAGGAATCTGGAGTTGAGGCTGCTCGATGATTGCTGGATTAGAGAGATGGAAGCAGAACCAGGAGAATACTGAGTCAAATTGTGGTACAATTGGTCAAGTACTTGACCCGGTGTGGTAGGGTTGCCCCATAGGACTAAAATGAATGATACGATTGAGGATGCCGAGTACGAGGCCACGATGGATTGGAGAAGAGGAATCCGAGATTCAGAGTAACCGTTGATTAGTACAGTGATCTGATCCGATCTGAGTTTCTGAAATTTTCTCGGGTTCGTTGAACCGCACGGATCTGGATCCCCTGAGAGCGTGCGGCAAAATACGAGATCCGTAACAGAGATCAGTACGAACAGGAGGAACCAGATATTTAACAAATTTCTACCAAACCTCACCATATCTAACTTAGTTTTGTCGATGAAACAGAGCAGAACGACGGATATTGGCCGGAGATATTTGGACCATCAGTTCGTCGGTCAGGCAGGCCTAATCAACGGCCCATATGAAGTTAAAGTTAATCCTAAGAAATTAAATGGGCTTTCATTTTTAGTGTAACTAAGCCCAATAGAGTTTGAGAATCAAACGAAACGAAGCCCATACATTTTGGAGTAAGAATATATAAAACATTTAACAAACAAAACGGGTGAGTTAGGTTAGGTTAGGCAGGCTAATATTCTAGTCTGTGTCTAGTTGGTTAGGGCCAGCACACTTGACTTATGCCGACAAATACCATGTGTGTTATTTCACACGATGACAAAGCACAGACATGTTGGTCGTTTATTATTTTAAGCAAGGTCATAGGTACACTGATAATTAATGTACATTGTTTTCAGATTTCAAGAACAGACATTATTTAATACTAACAAGTATTTTGACAGAAAAGTTAAAGTCATGACCTCGGAGTCTATTGAAGATTGAAACGTTTAGAAACTAGTTAACCTTTTGCTGCAAAAGAAAAGAAGAGATGGATCGATGCGAGTTGAAACACAGAGGGAAAAATGGAGAAGCATGAAAGTGAGTAAATGGTGGTTGTACATCGGGCAGCTTTAGATGCGGCAGCAGCTAGGACCCACTGTGAGCTGCTCAAAGTGTGAAAGAAAAGAGTGGATTTTGGGGGTGGGGGGACCCATACACGTGATCTTTGCTCTTCTTTATAGCTTTGGTAGTTTGCCTTTATGCAATCTTCTCCTCGATTCTGTTTCATGCATTTTGGTTTCTCTCTATGGTCAACTAATTAACTAAATCACCTATTAACCTACTGTTTCATCATGTATATATACATTGTTTAATCTATCTTTACATTTTTAAAGGTAGACAGTTTTAGTCCGAGTACATAAATCTTTAGCAACAACAGCTAAGATAGTTTGCTGACATTTAATTTCCATACCGATGTCAAAAGGTTAATTAACGGATGGTCCTTTACAGTTTAATAAGAGCTTTACAGATTGATTGGGAAAAGAGGAGGAATGTAGGGACCGTTATGTAAATAAAATGGTCCCCGACAAGAATCTTGAAAACCTCACGAAATCCAATTTGAAAGTTAACGGTCACATATCTAAAAGAAAAAAGAATAAAACAGCCTCGTTTCTCCCGCTTTCCTTGTCACCGTAACAGTACTTACTTCTCTATAGGGGTATTACCGTCACGTCATCAATATTGTTGTTTATCAAGTATGCAACGCTTTGGAATATAAGTAAATTACTAATTAGTGAAAATGTCGTCTTATTATAGGGTAAAAACAAGACTGTCCATGAACCTATTTAGCTCCTTTTCCTTTCCTTTTTTTTTCCAATTCAAAACAATAGTTTCTGTTTTATATAATTAAAATGAAATCATTTCATGTTTTCAAATAATATTTCTATATTGATAATACAGATACTAACTTTAATAAATAATACAGCTAATTAATGATAATAATAGTTCCAATTCCATTTTTAAAATATATTGTCATATTATTGTCTTTCTCAAATATCAAATATCAAATATCAAAGGTAGAATAGTCGAATAAAGACTTCTGAGTTATGATAACTAATTGGTCGGAGCAGAGTCGTGCAAAGGCTAGTTTTTTTAATAACACTGAATATTCATTCATAAATTATAAACAAAATGTTATGGAATAGAATTAATTAATAGAGAGATACGTATAGGATTACATAGATACGAAGAACAAGAGTTTTTATTTTTGAGAACAAGTAAATCTAAACCCTTATAAAATATGGGTTCTATAATGACCATGTATATAAGAGCATCTTTAATAGAGGTTCTAAGAAGAGTTCTTAAAACGTTTTAAAGATTTTTATTAATAAAAAAATAAAAAGTGTGAAAGCGAGAAAGAAATGTTTTTAAAGTTTTTATTTAAAAACCCATAATTTTTTATTTAAAAACTCATAGAAACACATATCCTTCATATATTGGTTTTATTTTTTTTTAAATTAAAATTTAATTATATCACTAAATTTTATTAAAATAATTATATTTTTTTTTTTAGAATTTTTTTAGAGGTTATAACAATTGGAGATGGTCTAATGGGTTTATAACACAAAGAAATTAATAAATAATTTTTGAATATTCTTAATACTATATGATGATGATTATTAGTATCATATAGAAAGAGAGAGAGAGATGTTTTAAAAAAGAAACGTTGTAGAAAAATAGAAGCAGAAGAAAACGGAGGTTTTTGTTTTCCGGGTCGTCCACCCAAAAAAGTTTCTCCTTTTTTTTTTTTTTTTTCTCATCTCCTTGCTTCTTTCGCCGTTCCTGCGATTCTGAAATTCTTAAGCTTTTGATCTTCATTCAGAATCGTAGCAATGGCGTTCCCTCGTGATTTTTGATTGCGGAAAAGGCTTGTTTTTTTTCTCATCATTCTCGCCGCCGGCAGATGGCCAACTCGCCACCTTCATCACTAAATCCTCCGAAGTTGGTGGATTGTTGGTCATTTCGGTTTCTTCTCACTAGCCTTCCAACTCCCACATAGATTATACAGGCAGAGAAAAAAAGGATCTGATTCGTTCGGTTTGGCCATAGGACGAAAAGATCTCTGATTTTTGGATTTGAGTTTTTAGGGGAAAGAATGGGGAAATGTTGGTTTATCGTAGAGAAAGCGAGAAGATGCGTAAGGACAGTGTTCTTCATGGTTGCAATGTTGATGTCGCTTTTAGTTTCGTCTTTGCCTGTGCTTGTAGCCATCGGCGACGTCTTGGTTCCAACCTTTTTGCTTTCGAGCTTTACTTGTTTGACGTGCTACGGCTTTAAAGAGCATCTCACTCGATACGCTTTCAAGAGTTCTTTAACTGATATTCCTCTCGTCTCCCTCATCAGATCTTTCCTTGTCATCTGTAAGCTTTCTCTCCTTCTTTCTGAGTTTTGCAGCAACTTCTTACCATTACTTGTTTTCATATTTCAATTCTTCTATTCTTGAACAGGTGTCTACTCTCTATCGGATGCTCCTGCACTCTCGCATGGTCCTTACCTCGGAACTGTATCGCTGTGTTCTCTTGTTTCAATTATTCTTCTTTCAGTAAAAGCTTGCGTTTTTACTGCTAATTCTCAGCTTAACGCCCAAGCTTCGTCCTCTCCGTCGAGGCAACGACTCCATCTGAAGAAGTCTTGGGGGATGCCTGTTTTGTTCCTTTCATCTGTGGTTTTTGCTCTTGGTCATATGGTTGTTGCTTATAGAACAAGTTGCAGAGCAAAGAGGAAACTCTTGTATCACAGAGTTGACCCTGAAGCTGTGAGTTTTTTTTTTCTTATGCTCTTCGTTTGAAAGCTTTGTGTGTATGGTTTTAACTGAAGATCTAATCTTATTGAATGTGCTGCAGGTTCTTTCGTGCAAAAATGTCTTCTCTGGTTACCAGAAAGTCCCACGTTCTCCAATTCCTTTGGTAGGAAAGACCTCCAAGATTGATGGTGAGGCTAGAAGAAAGCTGCCTCTCTCAATATCCCATGATGAAGGAGAGCTCCCTGTGAGATTGCTTGCTGATCTTGACAGCTTATTCATCACAGTCAGAGGGCTCAATGTCCATTACAAGATCTGCACACCTGGTTCTCCTCGCCATTCTATTTCCTCAACTCATTCTCCTGAAGCCAATTCTATGCTCAATATACCAGAGGCAATGGCCGGAAGGTTGAAGCTTGACAGGAAAATATTGAGCATGGTCACGAGAAGCAAGGTCAATCATCACCACCATAGGAGCTACAACAGTCTGTTCAACAATTCTTCTTCTTTGCACGACCCTCTTCTAGATGTTTCTCCTACTTCTCCTCTTCTTTCCAAAGATATTCAGGAAGAAGCGTGTCGAGAGGATGACATCAATGTGTCCAATTTTGGTGCCACGGAGCAGCAAGTTGCGGATGAAAGCAATCAATTTGGTGTAGTGTTGGTTCATGGATTTGGCGGAGGAGTGTTTTCTTGGAGACATGTGATGGGTTCTCTCGCCCATCAGCTTGGCTGTGTTGTCACTGCATTTGATAGGCCTGGTTGGGGATTAACCGCCAGGCCTCATAAAAAGGATTTGGAAGAAAGAGAGATGCCAAACCCTTACACTCTGGAAAATCAGGTAAATTTTTATGATCACTTCCGGACTATATAACTCATGGGAGCTTTGTCTTTGCACTCAGAAAGAAATGTTGAAACTCAAAGATCTGTTGATGTTTTCCAGGTAGACATGCTTCTTGCTTTTTGCCACGAAATGGGATTTGCTTCCGTAGTCTTGGTTGGCCATGATGATGGAGGTTTGCTTGCTCTCAAGGCTGCACAGAAATTGATAGAAACAAAAGATCCCATCAAAGTGAAAGGAGTGGTTTTGCTTAATGTAAGCTTGACGAGGGAAGTAGTTCCAGCTTTTGCAAGAATACTTCTGCACACATCACTAGGAAGGAAACACCTTGTTCGCCCACTTTTACGCACTGAAATAGCTCAGGTGGTGAATCGCCAAGCTTGGTATGATCCTACCAAGATGACAACAGATGTCTTAAGGCTATACAAGGCGCCACTTCATGTGGAAGGCTGGGACGAGGCACTTCACGAGATAGGTAGACTCTCATCCGAAATGGTGCTGCCAACTCAAAATGCATTATCACTTCTCAAGGCAGTGGAAAACTTGCCAGTATTAGTCGTTGCTGGAGCAGAAAACGCACTTGTTCCCCTCAAATCCTCCCAAGTCATGGCTTCAAAACTCGTTAACTCTGTAAGTCCTCTAAATATCTGATCAAACACAACTCTCTTGTCTCCGCAACTAACATTATATGTGTAAACAAACAGAGGCTAGTAGCAATCTCAGGATGCGGACATCTGCCACATGAGGAGTGTCCCAAGGCGCTTCTTGCAGCCATGTTCCCATTCATCAGCAGACTTGTACTTAGTGAGTGAGTGAGTAACTGAGTGATCACTTCTTGTTGTCTTCTTAGCTCACAATTGATTAGTGGTTGTGTCTTTTTTGTCTGCTCCAAAGGAAAGAATTTGGGGGTGATTTTGAGGTCCTAGCAGTTGTGTTTAATATCATAAGCAGAGTTATTGTAACCTTCTCTGTTTTTCTCGTCTGAGCTTTTTATGGTTTGGAATATTCTATTTATTTTCCACTTGAAAGATGAGTGGCTGAGCCGCTAATTCTTTGTAAAATTTTCCGGTTTGGAGTAAGCGCAGCTTCTACGTCATTGCATCTTATACTTGTGTATTACTACTAAATCAAAACCAAACCAGCCCGTATAGAAGTACCAATCTAAAAGGTCATAAAGCTTGAAGGTCTCTGAAGTGATAGATCACCAAAGAACTCAACATAAACATTTAAAAGTACCCAAGCAACTAAACATCAGGAAGACAAATGAGATACTTCTTGCAAGAAGAAAGATGTAGGGAGAAAGTCTACTCAATCCAGAATATCAGAGATAGCTGTCTTCTTAAATGGATCACCTTGAGCCAACTGTGCAGCCAAGGATTTGTTTGGAAAGATATTATCCGCCTTCATTCTATCTCGCATTCCATATGCAGGGGCTTTGGCGTTTAAGTAAGCCTGCACGAGGGCTTGGAACTGCCTAAGCCGAGATGTATACCCAGCTTCCCTCATTTTTTGGAATATCTTCTCTGTGTTATGAATATCTCCTCGTTTTGAGTACTCGTCCATGATGTACATGAAGGAGTTCATCATCAGTTTTGTATGGCTTTGCTGTGATGCCTTGTTCGGCAAAGAATCAGCCTTTTCAACTTCCCCAGCTTCCACATAGAGCTTGATTAGTGCATCCCATGTCGATGCGTCGATCCTGCAACCGCTCTCTGCCATTCGTTTAACCAGATCTTTACCCTTTGAGAGCATCTTGTGATCTACGTAAACCCTCAAGAGAACGGAGTAAGTGTTAGAAGAAGCTCTTTTGTCCATTTTCATCATCTTTTCAAAAATTTCCTCTGCATCTTTTACTCTATCGAGCTTTCCAAAAGCGTGGATTGCAGCAAGGGATTCCTCAAAGCGGGGCTTTGATTCACAGATCTTCCATATTCTCTCCACTTCATCTTCTTGCCCAAGAGAGGCATAGATGGAAAGCAAATCTTTGAATGCATGGCGATTAGGCTCTAAGCTTTCACCTTCCATCTCTTTCAAGACTTTCTCAGCCTTCTCTTTAAGCCCAGCTCCGGAATAGTGTCTAGCAGAAATAGCTAGTGTGTGGAAGTCCGGTTCAACGCCTTCCTCTTTCATTGTCTCCAGAATTTGCTCCATCCCATTAATGTCATTTGTTGCCCCTTTGACGTCAATCAAGATACTGTAAGTGAGAAGACTCGGCTTGATGTTTTCTTTCTCCATGAGCAGTAGCACATCAGCAATTTTCTTCCTGTCGATCCTCTTGTAGAGCAGAAGCATCTGATCACAAGTAAATCCAGACAGAGGGAACCCCAAGTCCTTCATTCTGTTGAAAGCTTGTTCAGATTTCTTCACATTGCAAGCAGCCACAAAATTTGCCAAGAGAGTACGGTAAGTCACTTCCCCTTTGAAAGATTTCGGTATCTTCTCCATATAAGCTTCTCCTTTTTCAATGCCACGTAATTTAACTATCAGATCTAACCGAGAAGCATAATCTCTCTCATTCATTTCAATTTTCTTATTTGCTTCCAACCATTCTGACATCTGTAAGAAAGAAAATAAATGAACATAAGCACTTGAACCAATATAGGTTAGATACTCAACAAGTTGATTGACGTCGATCTTCACAAGTAAGTTTTAAGAGAATTACCTGTAATGCTCTTCCATACATGCGACGCCTACGCAGCTGGAGCATTGCTTTAGAAACCTCAACTCGGCTGATCTCATGTCCTTCTTCCACCCATTTATCAAGTGCACTACCGACAGAAAGACCTGCTGCAGAGACAACAGTATTAAATAGCTCGGATGGTTTCTTTTCTACGGCTTTTCTACTATCCTCAGTTTCAACAAGGTCATCTTCATCAGCGGAGAGCTTTCCCGCAGGAGCAACCTCATCATCCTCACTATCATCACTAGTTGTATCTTGGCCTGACTTAGAACTTTCCAGCTCTGAGAAACCGTCTTCGAGGTCGTCATCCTCTTCATCACTTTTAGTGCCAGCACTAGAGGAAAGTGCACGGTTACTCATAGAGGAGATCTCGTAAAGTCTTGGCAGGGATTCACATTTATCATAAACAATCGAATTGGATTCAAGAGTGAAGATGCTCCTCTCTACTAAATTTATATCTTTTGAATACAGAGCAGTACAAGCCCCCAGTCGGAGTCTCTGAGTTCTGGAAAATTTACAGAAAAAAAGTGACAATAGCACTCAACATAAGCCAAAGAAGCACTTTAATGGATAATCAAAGCCCTGATTATATTGCCATTGAAGACAAATAGTAACATTTCTTACACTAAGAAGTAGATAGAGTAACCAAATCAGAGATCCTAACCTCCGCAAAACCTTGGAAAGAGCGAACATGCTTCCTCGGTCGAAAATATCTCTTGAAATTACCTCAAGATATAAACACACAGCAAAACAAATCAGATGCTTTTGCAATATATATATCAGATTTGAATGAAAGGTTACGCCTTTCACTGAAACGATCAGGCCCAGAAAGAGAGGAAAGGGATGATTACCTGTGAAACAGAGAGAGTGCGAGTGGATGAAGAAATGAGATGAGAGCAACGATTGCTAGGAACAAGTACATGAGAGGTTTATGAGAGAAGTGTAAATCTTAGGGTTTTACGTTTTCTTTAGTTTGACCATTTTGTCCTCCAGTAAGTGTTGCATCATTTAGGCAGAACTGTCATTGCAACTTGTCCCTTATATAGTTGCAAATGTACATCATCATTAACAATTACTGCAGATTTTAGGGATTTATAGAGTTTTAATGATTTTAGGGGTTAAGAATTTTAACATAGGACAAAAAAAACTTTGATAGCATCTTTACAATATATCCAATTCAATACAGTGAACTTTATAAACACATCATCGAGGCTTTGAAAGCAATATGAAACAACTCAAGAAAAGCCTGTGCACTTGAAGAATAGCTCCTGATTAATTGCCCTTGTCTTTTCAAAGATAGTGGTACAATGATTGGTGGATTCATACATCAGATTTGGCTGTCCAAGGTCTGGAAGAGCTGGTGTCAGACATGTAGTGATAATTGTAATTGATTCTCGTCACTAAGTCAGCCAAATGAGGGAAGTGTACCACATTCAGCTTTGAAGACAATACCTGCAATTTCCATTTCCCATTAAACAAGCCTTCAAATTACAACAATTACAGAGAGTTCTCGATGAATAGTCTTACTCTCAGGAGGAAAGCAATACAGTCCTCAAATTGTTTCTCGATGTGATCTATTTCCATTTCGCATCTAGCCTTGATGGCTGAAACTGCTCCACCGCTGCTCAGCGTCTGTTGTATTGAGTAGAATTCTAGAGCTAAACCCAGAATCATGTTGATCCGACTTGCAATGATTGCCCACTATACAGAAACCACCAAACACTAGGTTTTAGAAGCCTACAATTTCAGATAGTTACATTATGCATTTAAGAGGTCGGGTACCAGCTTCTCTTGAACCACAAAGCATTGCCGCTGAATCGATAACAAGTAGGTCTCATGTACATATATGACCTCATCCAGAGACCCTGCTTTTACCATAGCTTCACACAGTTCACGCCATGCAGTATGATATACCTGTTTACAAAATCCAGCTAAGCCTGATAAGCTTTTCATCTTATTCAAGCCATAAGATCAACTTTCAATTTTGCCCCAACTCTTTACTTATATTTCTCCAACGAAAAATGATAATGTAGCTATAACCAATCAATCAACATCAAACATACCCTGTCCATTACGTATTGATGAAAAGCATCCACAAAGTTGAGTAGCTTTTGTTCCAGTAACCAGTGGTGCTTGCGGATTTTTGTTGCAGAGCCTTTACCCTATAATACACAAACATCAAAGTCACTAAGTTTATCAAACTGAACCACATTGTATTTTTCCATATTGATCAAACCACTGATTAGGTTCTTTCAAACTGGATTTGGATGTCACAGGCAGCAGACTTAAAAGAAAGAAATGAGTTTGAGAGATGTCAAGGACCTTCCACATCCACCTTCGTGCTTTATCAAGCACATATTTTGCTCGCTTGACCTTCAACAAAAATCCCATCACCTGTTTTCATTTAAATAATTAACACATAGAACAACAAACTGTTTCCTCCATTAATAACTGGATGAGAAAGGATTACCTGATTATACTTCTTAATGGCCTCACTATTGGCAATAAGCTCAAGCGGCCATGGCACCTTCAAAAAAAGTAGTTCAGATCTTTAAATACACATATATGTATCCTGTTAGATATACCAATACATTGCCATTAGATTGGAAAACTAATGTGTTTCTAGACCTTGTATGTAAATTTGAGAGACTCAAGGCAATCTATCCCAAAGCTGTTAATGCGGCTTTTACGAGTCGAAGAAAGGGGTATTACGTCACCCTTGTCATCTTTGTCTCTGTCTAAACAACCTTCTCTGGAAATAGATACCACCAATGAGTCAGGACTGCTTAACAGCATGGCATCAGCTGAATTTCTAATTGATTCCTGTAGACAACCATTGCAATTTGGAATTACAGATCTGAACAAGGATACATAAGTCCACAAAATTAACAAACAGAATAATTTAAGAAGTGAAAATAACTAAAAGATGAGAGCAGTGTCTCTTTAAAGAAGTTCACCAAACCTGGTTACCTGAAGTATAATGTTCAACTCAAAATCATCATTTGATGACTCTCCTTTGCCCAGCCTATCGAAAATGACAGTCAGAAAATGCTGCAGAAGGTCCCCTGAAAATTGTAATGAGTTATTATGAATGCAGATTACGTCCCTATTGCCATAAAAGTTAAGCACATAAAACGTACCTGAACCTAACAAGTAAATGGCACGCAACACTGCAAGTTCGTGCATCAATTTCCAGTCATTCATTAGTTTAGACAAAATCACTTTGCCAATGTAGTCGACCTGAAACACGCACGACTTTCAGAAGGTGACAAAAGAATGCATGCCATAAGCACAAGCGGCAATGCTGAAGCTTACATCACCGTACCTGTCTCCTGATATAGATCGTGAAGCATTCCTGCATAATTACAACGGGAAGTCGAGTATCCATTGACTCTGCCTTTAGCATCCAGCTGAGAGCTCTTGAAGGAAGTGTACTATTCTTTTGGAAAGGTAAGAATTCTGACATATGGAGGCTCGGCTATTTTTGTTGTTGATCACAAAGATTTCAAAATCAGCAAACAGAAACTATTGCAAATGGAAGAAAACAAAAAAATAATGGGCATAAAATCATCATAGAACCATCAGTGTCAAAGTACCTGGAATGACGGAAGCAAAGTGGGAAAGGAAAATAACGTTTCTAGAATTTTTGTGTCATCCTGTGAAGAAAGATATTCAGATCTACCAAACTGGAATCCAAATTTGTAGTTTGTTCCGCCCAATCCAGCATCTGCCACGCCAGATCCCTCAAAAACAGCACTCAACAGACTCTCGTCATTAAGAGAGGGTAGACAATAGTTTTGTGATAAGTTCAAGACATTCCACGAATTTTTATTCCTCTCAAGATCCATTTTAGATACTGAAACAACAAGATTTTCATGACAGAATAATTCCCGCAACACCTTTTGGGCAGTGAGACCATTTTTTTCGTCCTTAACACCAGTAACATAACATCCACTCTGGTGTTCTGATCTGGCCTCCATAGCTCTTTTCTCGTGCACCGCACCGACCAACAACTTATACCACATACGCTCTGAGTAAGTGAGAACTGGAAGATCTTCATCATCCATGCCATTCACCAGCTCTCCACTTATATAGGATCCTAAAGTTGGAGAAATCTCCCACTCATCTGCCTCATCTTTCCACAGATATCTAGAGACATGATCACCATGGCCTATAAGGCCAACGAGTGTTAGACAAAAGACTTCAGACAAGGATAAGTCCGCAGTGCTCCTAAAGCTGTTCTTCTTATCCAGGAGTGTACCACAGCCAGGATTCCCAAAACCATTTCGCCCATGGAACTGAATCTTTCCAGAATTTTCTGAAGACGTGGAAGGAATATGCTGCATCAGCTGCAGTGACTTTCCAGCAGAAACAATAGACTTACAGATGTCTTTTAGGAATAATGGGCATAAGACCCGAGTATTCTGCTCTTTGTCTTTGTCAGAAACTAAAGACGAGTTGGAGTTATGGCCACTCATTCCTTTCTTTTCATTTAGTGAAGTTACATTTGATTTTGGGCTGGGTGCCTTCATCAACAGATAGCTTTTCTCCCAAAATGCTGCGTCGTTAACGGAGACCGATTGGTTAGCTGTAAAAAACAACTGCGAAGCACAAAAGTGAATGAATCTTCACCTCAACTAAATATTTTATCATTATCAAACTTCCAATTTGCTAGCCTTGTAAAAAATACTCGATATTAAAGCATAAAGTGCAACAAAGAAGAATCGTTGTACACCCATGGAACATAAATACAAATTCCAAGTACACTTACCTCTTCAAAAGGGTCATCAAGTGTTCCCTCAAACAACCATGAATCCAAACCTTCTATATACGGCAGTAAACTTCCAGCAAACATATGCAAAAGCATGTGAAATCCTTCCACCTGGTCCAAATATTATCATTATTTCATCAATTAGGGAAATGACCAACAACAACAAAGGAGAAAACTGAAAAAAAAAACTCAGGAAAACGGTCACAACCTCACCACCTTGGACAAGGCATACTTCATCCAGCCTCTTGTAAAGGTAATCAAGAATATGGACAGCAATTTCAGCAGTCGAAATAGTAGAACTTGACTCAAAATAGGTATGAGGAATCGCACCACGCACAACTTGTAAAAGATATTCAGCACCTGAACAAAGACTTGTACATTGAAAGAAAAAAAAAGAAGAATGCCGTTAAATAAAAATACAAGCCAGAGTTATCTTTTGAACTGAGAAATAGCATTCGATATATATTAAAAAAACATAGGCAACACACCTAGATAAAGAACTAGTTAATCCCAAGAGGGTTGGAGTGACAGTAATATTAGAATTGTTGATCTTCACTTCCTCGTTCAAAGCAATATCTCTGAGTCTCTGTTCCAATGCCAATTGTCTTATCAGTCTCAGCAAAACAGATGCTAAAGAAAATTATAGGAAGGTGGAGGATGCTTGCCTCAAGCCAAGCGGAGACAGAGTTAGAAAATGCCATTAAGGTAGGAGGAGACCTCAGAGAGGTATTTATGGCAGCAACGATAGACTCGACAAGCTTCAAACATGTAGCAGCGTACAAAAATCCAGCGAGAAGGACATGAAGACTTGAGTGAGACAAATGAGAGACGCGTATCTCACTTTTAGCGCGGAAAGTTTCTTCATTTTGGTCCCAGAAAACGAAGGGACTAGATAGACCTTGCAATGCTTGTAATACACCTCTCACCTATCAAAAAAGAAAGTGTTAAAATTGTTTTTTTTTTTGGTAAGCAACTGAAGAAAAGATAAGAATTTTGGCATTACCAGATCCAATTCATTCACGCTCACTGAGGGAGTGGCCACTTCTGAGTGTGTCCAAACTCTGCGACTGCACATCTCCCCTGGAATTAGGGTTTCTACGCCAGTTCTATCAACTCGAAGCAACAACACCATCACTGGGTTGATTCCCAATTGGTTCTACGAGGGAAATCGACGAAGCTTTGCCAAGGATGAATTTGAGAGCGACTGGAGAACTCGTCGCCGATCAATGCCCGTTGCAATTTTCCGACAATTACCAAAATACCCTTTATATAAAGCTACCATTTTCCTCGTCTTTTTTTTGCACTTTAAGGACTTGTACTCATTACTACTCACGAGATGACCCCACTCTTTTAGAAGAGTTCATGATCACCCCTTTGAGATGAGATCTATCCGAAGCCGCGCCTCTAGACCCTCATTTAAAAAAAATTAAATACCAATATGGGGAGAGAGATGTCTATGGAAGTGGGATACCGTTAGTCTTCAAACTAAGCAACTTTGCCAAACAAATCAACGAATCATGTCTTTAATATGAACCATACAACAATACAACTTTTCAAAATTTTGGCCAGAGAACACAAAGTAGCTAACTTTGCTATATCAACTACTTAAGGTAAGCACAAGGAAGTCCTCAACTCTAAACCTCTACGGTTGAATACACTGTGTGTCAGTGTCGTCAAGCAGAATGCTAAAACGCCAGAGAAGATGATCAATATTGAAATCCATGCTTTGCATTCTTGGCCAATTCCATCTCTTCTTGTGATCCTGCTGATGAGCATCCTGATTTCTTCACCTCACTGTTCTCTTTACCCCAAAGCAGCAGCTAGTTCTACCGCCTCCTTGAAACACAAAAGGAAAGCATAAATATTTAGCAAGGAATACAGTAAGGTCTTTGCGGTAACTGTTTAGACTCACTACCGACCTTTTCCGTGCTTTCCTTTTTAAATTGTTGTTGCAGATTTCAGTCAGAATCTTCTCGACGTCTATAGTATCATCGACATGCGTCTTCAACAAATTACAGTTATCCAGAAGACGGAGCTGATAAACAGCACTTGTGGCAAGAGAAGCATCATCGTGTACCCTTTTTCTTACATACTCCATTAGCACAAGCCCTGCCAAAATACCATACTTGTTTCATAATGTCAAAGATGAAAAGCTTCACACAATTATCCCAATGTCTAATGGACAATAACAATTTCCATGATTGTACAACATTTTAACAAGTCTTAAAAGTTAGAAGAGACCAATACAAGACGTACCGAGAGCTCGGAGCATCTTCAGATCAAATTTCCCAGCTAGTTCTTCGTGACCACTAATTTTGGCGCGTTGAATAACTAGCTTGTTTAAGCTGATGAGCAAATCCTGCAAAACAAGTTGAGTCATTATCCAACAATCAATGTTTAGTCGACTGATGAAAGAAGGAGAGTTTATGGCTTCCTTAAGATTTACCAGTTCAGATTCTGTGAGAGAGCAAAACCAAGTGATATCATCCGTCCTATTGTTCTTCAAGATTTTACTTAGCTCCTCCTCCATCTTCAGAGAAGAGCAGAATCCAATGCAATACTAAATTAATGGCTGAAGCATGAAAGTTAAAACCTTAGCTAACAAGAGGTAAGCATATTCAAACCTGTCTCTAACAAAAAGGATTGGATTATCTAAAATCGATCGGGTCACTCACCTCAACCGAATCAAACGGAGAAATCGGTAGACGATAAAGGCCAATCTTTCTCGAGTGAATCTCAAAGGGACGCCGCCGGAAGACTCGAATTCAGAATACCAAAGAGATGCAAAGGATAAACCCTAATTTGCTCCGTCATAAAATTAGGGATCTATAAACTATTGTATATATATTTATCTGACGAGAATTGAACACCCGAACAATGGTAGCGCGTCTGACTTCAGGTCAGAAGGTTGCGTGTTCGATTCACGTCCGGTTCAATCCTCCCGAAAGATCAAATGCTGGAGTAACCTTTTAGGATTTCGAAGTTGCCAGAATAGCCTTCATTTTTAATGTTTTTTGTTTTGATTTTCTTTTAATTTGAAAATTGAGGAAAAGACCATATAACCTTTGACAGTTCTATTTATTACAAAAAAAACCATCATTCTCATTCCTTCTTTGTCTCGTTCCTTTCTTCGTGAATCAATTTGTACGATGACTTTACTGAATTTTCAAATTTCTTCTTTTTTCCCAATTTTCAGAACTCTAATTCACTCTCACTCTCTCCAAATCTCTAAGATTCCGAAATTAAACTCAGGACGTTGCAGTTTACAATGCGTAGCTTCTTCTGACGGAAGTAAAACCTTAAGAACTTGCAAAATTTGCAAAACCCAATTCGAACTTCTTCCGACGTTGATGAGCCAGTTTCCGTCATCGACAAAGACAATTCCGGCATCGTATTTGTTTCTATTATAGTGGCCTCAACCGCACAATTAGGAGATTCTTCTCACCATGGAAGAAGCTGAGTTCGAAGAAAAGGTAAGCTTCTTTAATTTTTTTGCGTTCTCTCTCTCTTCCAGAATCTGATTGTAGGAAGTTTTAAGATTTCGACCAATCTGAGCTCATTGATTTCATGTAATTGGAGCTTCTGGGTTTTGGAACTCATTGATTTCATGTAATTGGAGCTCATTGATTTCAAGTAATTGGAGCTCAATCTGAGTGAGAATCCTAATTTTGATACCTTCTGGGTTTTGGAACGAGGATGTTTCCTGTTATTGAGTGATATTTATTGATGGGTTTATGGGTTCTACCTAATTTTATTATTACTGGAGAATATATGGTCAATGTAAGGTCTTTGATTTCGAATTTGATAAGGGTTTATTGGTAACTAAGCTAGTCGTCAAGAATTTGGCTATAGGCAGATCATTTTCTCTGCTTCACATTGACAAGATGGATTTCAATTTCTGATTTTTTTGTCAATTGGAAATCTTTGGAAAATTTTGTACTTATTGGTGCTGCTATGTTTGAGTTTTAAGTTAGCAAAAAGTTTGAATTTAGTGGATGCCAATGTTGAGTAATGGCCCATTTAGTGTAAACTCCATGGATAATAGACTTTAGTTTATATGACTATCATCTTATCTCGTGCTTCATATCGAGCTTAGACGCTGGGCTGATGTTATGGTCATTGCTCCTTTGTCTGCAAACACATTAGGCAAATTACTAATTAATCATTTAATCCAATCAAGATCTTCTTTGTTTAGTATCAGTATTGTTGACTCGAGAGTCTAGAGTAGCTCCTTTGGCTTATATTCAAGCAGCAGATTCATATGCAATGTAGCTTAAGATTTAGAGTTAAAAATTCTGGAGATTGTCTGCATTCTCATTACCTAAACATACTTCTCTTGTAGTCATATAAGTGCGTCATTAGAAGATACATCATTGTAACAAGATTGTTTGATTTGTGTCTGCAAGTTCTATGCTTATGATTTGTGTTTTACTTCAGGGCTGATCTTGACAAGAGAAAGGCAGAGAATGAGATGTTGGAAGAAGAAGGAAAGAAGCATGAAATGGAGAAACTAAGAAAGGATATGGAGAGCTCTCAGGGAGGGATTGTGGTTTTAAACACTGGTTTGAAAGACAAAGATGCAACAAAGAAGATGATGCTAGAGGAGGATGATGAGGACTTTCATGTTGAAGATGAAGAAGACAGTGATGATGCCATAGATGAGGATGAGGAGGATGAAGAGATGAAGCGTTCTCTTTTCACATTTTTCAACTTTTGTATGCATATAAGCAAAAAACTCTTGTAGACTATTGTAGCTAAAGACAACAGTGGAAAGAGCATAAAACTCAGCAAATGTGTAGCGAATCAAGACACTGTCATAAGTTGAGAGAGGAGATTTTTCAGATAAACCATATGCATATGTTATAAAGATGAAGTAATCACATTTTCTTCATGAAAACTAAACAAGTTATCAATGTTAAAAGACAAATTGAAAAGTACACTCTAATTTCAAGATATTGTTTAAAATATTATATCATAAACTATTAAATTCTTTAGTTTAACTTTAGTTTAACGTAGTTTAACGTAGTTTAACTTTAGTTTAACGTACTTTAACTTTAGTTTAACGTAGTTTAACTTAGTTTAACGTAGTTTAACTTTAGTTTAACTTAGTCTAACTTAGTTTAACTTAGTCTAACTTAGTTTAACGCAGTTTAACGCAGTTTAACTTAGTTTAACGCAGTTTAACTTAGTTTAACGCAGTTTAACTTAGTTTAACTTAGTTTAACACAGTTTAACTTAGTTTAACGCAGTTTAACTTAGTTTAACGCAGTTTAACTTCTAATATATTATTTTAATTTATTTATTATTAAAAAGTTTTATTAATTTTATTTTTATATTATTTAAAAAAAAACGGCGCCGCCATTCCTTTTATTAAAAAGCGGCGCCGTCAATATTTTACATATAGTTTAACCGCCTAGTTTAACTAAAAATCTAGTTTAACAAAGTTACACATAGTTTAACTTTCATGCTGAAAACCATAAACCTAGTTTAACCCTATTTAAAATGATTTAAACTAGTTTACCTTTCAGAAATTGCATTTAACACACATTTAACATTGTATTATGATTCAAAATAAATTAAATAGAAGTTATATTTTATTTTAGTATTCATATGATAGTAATAACTAAGTAACATACATTGTATATAATTTTTACCGAAAAATGAAGGGGAACATGCATAATATATCTTTTATTTTTAAAATTTGTTTTTACCATTTTAAATATTAACTAAGCTTAACCATATGTGGTAATTATTTTTTGTTAAACCGTTATGAATTCGGAATAATAAAATTGGTAAATATGACATATTTTAACTTAGTTTAACAGTAGTTTAAGAGTAGTTTAACATAGTTTAACTTCTAATATATTATTTTAATTTATTTATTATTAAAAAGTTTTATTAATTTTATTTTTATATTATTTTTAAAAAAACGGTGCCGTCATTCCTTTTATTAAAAAGCGGCGCCGTCAATATTTTACATATAGTTTAACCGCCTAGTTTAACTAAAAATATAGTTTAACAAAGTTACACATAGTTTAACTTTCATGCTGAAAACCATAAACCTAGTTTAACCCTATTTAAAATGATTTAAACTAGTTTACCTTTCAGAAATTGCATTTTAACACACATTTAACATCGTATTATGATTCAAAATAAATTAAATAGAAGTTATATTTTATTTTAGTATTCATATGATAGTAATAACTAAGTAACATACATTGTATATGGTTTTTACCGAGAAATTAAGGGGAACATGCATAATATATCTTTTATTTTTAAAATTTGTTTTTACCATTTTAAATATTAACTAAGCTTAACCATATGTGGTAATTATTTTTTGTTAAACCGTTATGAATTCGGAATAATAAAATTGGTAAATATGACATATGTTAACTTAGTTTAACAATAGTTTAAGAGTAATTTAACATAATTTAACTTCTAATATATTATTTTAACATGTCTAATATATCATTTCTTTTTAAAAATTGTTTTTTTATGTTTAACCATTTTAACTATTTTGTAATCATAACCATTTTAACTAATGTTACATAAATCCGCAACCGCAACAAATGTTACATTATTAGGGATTGGACTGTAATCATCCTCCATTTTATTAAAAAGTTCTACTGCTTCTTTGCCATATCCATGAGTCCCATAAGCAAAGATCATTGCTGTCCAAGCAGCCACATTAGTTTCCTTCATCTTGTCAAACACTTCTCGGGCTTTTCCAACATCATCGCACCTAGAATACAAGTTAATCAACGCAGTACCGAGTTTAACATTCAGGTTAAGACCTTCACAGATAATGCACTGATGCACCCAAGAGCCTAAACTAATTGCACCAGTTTGTGCACAAGCTGAGAGAACAATCACAAATGTCGCTGAATATGGTTCCAACCCTGACTCTCGCATCTGATAAAACACCCGAATAGCTTCTTCCGTCAACCCATTTTGCTCAAACCCAGAAACCAACGAATTCCACGCCACAATAAACTTCTCAGGCATTCTATCGAACACTTGGCGTGCAGCTCCCATATCACCACACTTTGAATATAACGTCACGAAAGCAGCCTGAACATAAGTATCCAAGCCAAACCCAGAAACCACCGCGTGACAGTGAACTCCTTTTCTGATTCTCAAAGCAGAGAGAGAAGTGAACCCATCGTTTTTGTCTCGAATTTGCTTTTGCTTCAACTTCAACTGTTGATGATGTCTGGGTTTTTTTCATTGAAGAAGATGATATGGATGGACACGAGAAGGTTGATTTGTGTACGATACTCACCAAACACCACCTTCTCTTTTCTCAATTTTCTATCTCAGATGTCGTCGATTCTGTCGGGACTATTTCCTGGAGCTGATTTTTTTTTTCAATTGAAGCAAGGTTAAAATGGGGATATCACATATGTGAGTTAAATGAAGGCTATGC
This sequence comes from Cardamine occulta, assembly GCA_028015245.1. NCBI lineage: Eukaryota > Viridiplantae > Streptophyta > Magnoliopsida > Brassicales > Brassicaceae > Cardamine > Cardamine occulta. Next base: position 22,213,837 of record CM051366.1, read on the forward strand.
AAATTACATAGAGGTTATACAGCTCCTTTTTATTTCAATAAGGCCACTCCAGCATTTGATCCCCTCCCTAACTAATGATCCCAACTTTTTAAAAATCTCAGCCAAGTTAGTAATTGTTTTTTTTTTTTTTTTACAAGTCAGGACAGTTATCTATCGATAAATAAAAGGACTCGCTTTGCAATTACGACAAAGTCAAACTTTCCAGCCTCCATTCGCATATTTTGCTGTTGTAATGGATCTTCAAATCCCCTACGTACCCATCATCACAACATACTTTACTTATTCAGAATTTCACATCTCGAGAAAAAATAAAACCTTAGGTAGCATACATGAAATAATAAATTGAGTTAAAAGCTCTGTATAATTTTACGGGGTATCAAAATCCAAATGACCATATCTATATAGGTACATGATTCGTTATTGCGATGAGTTTGGACTATGACGATGCCCAACATGTTAGGGACATTTGGAATATTGATCGAAACTTCTTTTGTGGTAAAGTCGGCAGTCGTACCTGCACCAGAAAACAACCTCCCCCTTCACGTGCTCATTCGAATGTACTTACATTAATCATATCATTGATTCATTTTTACTTCTTTAATTTTTAGTTTGTTTTATTCCAAAACACAGCACATAATTTCCCCTTTGGGTTTTGCGTTTTGCGCATGTACTCTTTTATGAAAAGCTAAACATTTGTTTTATTTTAAAATGGAGACTCTAGTTTTCCAATATTGTAAACTCAACCCTTAATAAGAATGACTCTCTTATTAATAAGAAAAATAACTCAAAACCTTAAGCTCACAAATCTCATAAGTTGTGCTACAACTTAGCACCTCCTTATATAGGGAAACATAACTTCAAAATCCAATAGGAAAATTAACTTTAGATATCTCCTAAAGAAAAGAAAACTCACATATTAGATATGTATATTTAGATTCTCCTAAATATACTTAGCTTAAACCTCAAACTATTTCAAGTTTATAACAACATTCTCTCCCTTAAGCTTGAAAACATCTTCTCTCACATCTTGAATTCTAATAAGACTTCTTATTTCCTTGAACTTGATTCTTCCAAGTGCTTTTGCCAATATATCTGCCTTCTGCTCATTTCCCGGAACATGCTCAACCTCCACTTGTTTATTCTCGACACACACGTAAAAAGTGGTATCTCTTGTGTATATGCTTGCTTCGACCATGGAACACTGGATTCTTAGTTAGCGCGATGGCCAACTTATTATCGATCCGAATAGTAACCTTCTCACATTCCTTCCCTGTTATCTCAGCAAAGAGCTCTTGAAGCCAAATGGCTTGTTTTGCCGCTTCTGTAGCTGCCATGAATTCAGCCTCACAAGATGACAAAGCCACAGTCTCTTGCTTTTGTGTACACCAAGTGATTGGACAATTGGCGAAATAAAACATATATCTTGTTGTGCTTTTACCATCATCCTCATCAACATTGTGTGAACTGTCACTATAACCCATGAGTCTTGCACAATCCGATCGTGCAAACACAAGACCAAAAAAGGATGTTCCTCGCAAATACCTCAAAACTTGTTTTGGAGCTGCTCCATGGGATTCTTTTGGCTCTTGCATATATCTACACAAAACACCAACACTATAAGACAAATCTGGACGTGTATGAAGTAGATATCTTAGACATTCAATGCTTCTTCTATACTCCTTTTCATCAATGCTTTTCTCTTTTTGAGACTTCGATAATTTCAGACTTTGATCCATCGGTACATGACACAAGTTGCAACCTTCCATACTAGTTTCTTTTAGTAATTTCTGTGCATATCTCTCTTGATTCAGAATGATACCTCCTTCAAATTGATGCACTTCAATTCCAAGATAAAACGTCAATTTCCCAAGATCACTCATCTCAAACTTGGTTGCCATCTCTTCTTTAAACTCAAGAATCAACTTCAAAGATGAACCTGTGACAAGTAAATCGTCGATATACACAGCCACGATGAGGAGATGCTCTTTCTCTTTCCTTTGATATAATGATGGCTCTTTTAAACATCTATGAAACTTCAACTCTCTAAGGATTTTTTTTAGCTTCTCATTCCAAGCTCTAGGTGCTTGCTTTAAACCATAAAGAGCTTTATTCAATTTGTAGATCTTGTCTTCGCTTCCTAAGCTTATAAATCCTTTCGGTTAAGTGACATAAACTTCTTCCTTCAATTCACCATGGAGAAACACGGTTTTTACATCAAGATTATGTATTTCCCAACCACTAGAGGCTGCTAACGCAATGATGAATTGAATTGTCTCAATGCGTGCCACATGAGTGAATATTTCATCATAATCAATGCCATGTTTTTGAACATAACCTTTCGCCATTAATCGTGCTTTGTATTTGTTGACGCTCTCATCAGAATTACGTTTTATCTTGAATACCCATTTTAATCCGATAGACTTGATTCCAGCGGGAAGATCTACCAAATCCCAAGTCTTATTCCTTTCTATTGAAGAGAGTTCATCCGCACACGCTTCTATCCATACCTTTAACTCTCTTGCTTTGCTAAAACTCTATGGTTCATCATTCAGCGTCAAAAGAAGACGTTCACATTCATATTCTGCGATAAAAACATAATCATCTAAGTATGCTGGCTTTACACGCGGTATCGTTGATCTCCTCAGCTGAGGCACAGACTCATTCATGTTATCATCTTCACTTTCTTCATCTCCATCTCCAACGTTTTCTACTTCTACTTCATCTTCCTCTTCATTCATCACATTCTCACTTATCACTTGAGTATCATGATTATTCTTCTCTGTTTCTTCAGGAGCTTCGATACCTCTGATACCTTTATTACCAAATTCTCCCAAGTTAATGACAAATGTTCTGGAGTCACTACCTGTCACTCTTTCAACATTGTTCCAGCTCCAATTTTTACTTTCATCAAAGATCATGTCTCGGCTGACTATTATCTTCTTTGTCGTAGGATTAAACAAGCGATAAACCTTTGAACCGGGTTCTGTTCCCAGATGTACCAGCATTCTTGACCTGTCATCTAATTTTTTTTGCCCAACAGCCTCTGTTCTTGCATATCCGACGCAACCAAACACTTTAATATGGTCGAGACTTGGTTTCTTCCCTTTAAGCATCTCATATGGCGTTGATTTAGTCAGGGATCTTGTTGCAATTCTGTTGATTAAATAGATAGCGTGTCTCACGGCCTCTCCCCATAGGTAGTTTGGTACATTCATATGTTTCAAGAGAGTTATATTACGTCTTTTGACGACACCATTTTGTTGAGGAGAATATGGTGCAGTTAAATGTCTCTTGATTCCATACTTATCACAGTAACCTTGAAATTCATGAGATACGAACTCTCCACCTCTATCCGTTCGGAACATCTTTACCACAACCTTTGTTTCTTGTTCAACAAGTATCTTGAAATTTTTGAATTTTTCAAATGCTTCACTTTTTTCCTTCAACAAGATAGTCCATATATATCGTGAGTAATCATCAATGATCACAAAAACGTACCTCTTATGAGCTGCAGTGGAAGGTGTGATAGGTTCACAAAGATCTCCATGAATGAGTTCGAGAGGTTGAGAGGCTCAATATGTGGTTGCTTGAGGAAAGGATTTCCATGTTTGTTTCCCAAAGAGGTATGACACGTAAATCTCCTTTTCTACTGTGATTCTTGGTATACCACTCACTAGCTCTTCATTGATCATCTTCATTGTCTCCAAGTTAACATGACCCAATCGTGCATGCCACTTCGATGATTCAGTCAAAGTCGTTAACTGTAAGAACTTAGTATCTTCAACATCCAAGATAACTTTGTACAAACGATTTCTTGACCTTGTTGCTCTCACCAACACCTGTCCTAAATGATCATATAGCATCAGCAGATATTCTTTCATTCGAACCTCACATCCGGCTTCCGTAGCCTGACCAAGACTTATTATGTTGCTCTTCAACTCTGGTATGTAATACACATTGTGTAATACTTTCTTCACACCATTCTTGAACACGAAACGAATGAAACCGTTACCTTTTATGTCAATGCGGGAATCATCACCAAATCTCACCAATCCTATCACACTCTCATAGAGATTCAAGAAGAACATTTGATTTCCACTCATATGGTTGCTCACACCATTATCAAGATACCACACGTTTTCAGTATCTAGACTTGTTTCAAAACCCTTTGGTTTCACCTTTTGTTCGTTGTGATATACCACCTCAACATCATCAGTTCATCGACTTTTTTTGTGTCATCATCCTTCCTCTCAACTGCTTTTTGAAGCTTAAACAACCTATCGGGACAGTTGGATGCGTAATGACCTTGTTTATCGCATCGAAAGCATGTTATCATCGCCTCTCTTTCTTTGTCTCGTCCCTGTCTGTATGATCCATTTTGGAAGGAACCAAAACATCCACGGCCTCTTCCTCTTCAGGAATATCGTCCTCCTTGTCCCCTACCTCTGCTATTCCCATAGTTTTTTTGTCGAGAATCCGCATTGGCGTACATAAGCTTACCTTGATCATCTTGCTGTTCTTCTTCTTCCTCACAAATTCTTTCCTCATAGGCTTTTAATCTTCTTACAATATCTTCAAAAGTTGTTGCGTTAAGGTCGAGAACTTGTTCAAGAGATGCAACGATGTGTATATTTTTTTCTGCGGTAGTGATTTAAGAAACTTCTTCACAAGCTTTGATTCATCAATAATTTCTCCAAGGGCTGCCGATTTTGATGAAATTTCAGAAAGTTTTCCAGCAAAAACATCCACCGTGTCAAAAGCAAACTAAACAATGCATTGAGGATATTGAATTCCTAATCATGAAGTCAATGTTTCCTGAGTTAGTTGTCTGTGTCTGCGTGGCACCGGACTAACAAAACCCAGCAAGTAGCTTCCAATGGTATTCTTGTGGTTTTCTTAAAAACCAGTGTTCTTCTTCTAAACACAAACTCATAAAACGCAGCCTTCCTCCACCCTTAGATAGCCACCATTCATCTCTAACCCAACGAAGTCACAATGTTGTACCAAGCAGTCGCACTGTTTTTAGCTATCCTCTTCGTCTCTTCGAATGTTGTCGTATCGGCTATAATCCCCGATGGTAGTAACTCTTAAACCTCATTCAACTCTAACTCAAGATTAATAATACTAACATTTTCTGGTTTGTGGTGGTTTCAGGTTTATTACCAAATGGTAATTTCGAGGTAGATCCTAAACCGTCCCAATTGAGAGGATCCTTTATTAAGGAACAAACCGCCGTACCAAATTGGGACATAACCGGTTTCGTAGAGTACATCAAATCTGGTCAGAAACAAGGCGACATGGTCTTGGTTGTACCGGAGGGTTTATCAGCCGTTCGATTAGGCAACAAAGCCTCAATCTCTCAGAAAATCTCCGTCCGATCCGGCCATCCATACTTGATTACGTTCAGCGCTGCTTGAACATGTGCTCAGGACCAGCGGCTCAACATCTCCGTCACGTATGAGTCATGTGTGATCCCTATCCAGACCATGTACAGCAGCGATGGATGAGACTCATACTCATGGGCTTTTAAAGCTGGTGGGCCTGAAATCGAGATACGAATCCATAACCCGGGTGTTGAGGAGCAGCCGGCTTGTGGACCGTTGATCGACGCCGTGGCTATCAAGGCATTGTTTCCTCCCAAATTCTCAGGATGTAACTAAACCGATAAACCGATCATATCTTTCAGAGAAAACCGATTCCAGTTGATTAAATGGTACGATGATTGTTTGCAGATAATCTGATAAAGAATGGGATCTTCGAAGAAGGACCTTACGTGTTTCCCAAGGCAAAATGTGGAGTATTGATCCCACCGTTCATCGAAGACGATAATACCCCATTGCCAGGTTGGATCACCGAGTCTCTGAAGGCCCCTAAGTACGTTGACATGGCACACTTTGCTGTCCCCGAAGGACACCGAGCCATCGAGCTTGTCGGAGGCAAAGAGAGCGCCATTTCTCAAATCGTGAGGACGTCACTGTACAAATTCTACGCACTTACGTTCAGCGTTGGAGACGCCAGAGACGGCTGTGAAGGACCGATGATAGTGAAGGCGTTCGCTGGAGGGAGCAAGGTCATGGTAGATTACGCGTCTAAAGGGAAAGACGGGTTTAAATAGGGAAGGCATGTGTTCAAGGCGGTGTCGGCGAGGACACGTGTCACTTTCTTGAGCACGTTTTATCATATGAAGAGCGATCACTCTGGCTCGCTATGTGGTCTAGTGGTCTAGTGGTCGATGATGTCAGGCTGGTGGCGGTTCGGAAACTCCGAGGGTGAGACCTGATCAGTTTGTAAGTGGCGACGGACAAATGTGAACATACAATGGTTAATTGTAATTTATACTTGGGAGATGCAAAAATAAATGTAATTTACTACGACCTAATCTTTGCTCTCTCTTTTTTCCCCACAATCTATGTACTAATGAATCAGCGTTTGAATATATATACAACGGAGTACCATTTTTATAGAGTAGATCATATCCTTAAACCGTTAATTACTTCCACATGAACTATATTATTCTAGAAATTTTAATTTTAAAATATCATCCAACATTTTTTATCTCAGAGTAAATCGATAAAATATTTTGATTTCTCTGAATAAACTACTGGCACGTGCTAAAACGTCGCACGAGGCAAGGCCATTGGCCCTCGCCAAAGAGTTGAAAGCATTCTTCAATCTTCTTCAGTCATCATCCATTTCCGATTGCCGTAAATTGAGAATCGGGACACCATTATGTGGAAGAGAATCCTTTCGACGCATCTTAAATCCATCTCCGCCCGCTTATTCTTCGATTTTCTCTCGCCTAATCGGTTCCGCTGCAGGTAAGTCACGGATCTGGATTGTTATTCGATGATGTGTTGTGTGGCTCGGTCTTAGATATTGAATGGCTTGGTTAGTGGATTTGACTGTGAAATCAGGCTCTGTAGGATAGATAGAAATGACTCGGGGTTGATTTGTGTAAATTCCAGCGGATACTGCAGTGAAGAAGCGTGTTGAAGATGTGATGCCTATTGCAACTGGGCACGAGAAAGAGGAACTTGAAGCCGAATTGGAGGTACTTTTCTTGTGCAAAGAGTTAATATGTAACTTTAGGAGACTGAATAATCAGATGACTGGACTGGAGTTTATATCTCACAGGGAAGGAAGCTGCTCGGTATAGACTTTCCCGAAGGACCTTTTGGAACTAAGGTTAGCGTAATTGATAGGTTATAGACTATAAAGTATACGAATCTTGTCTTTTGCTGCTATACAGGAAGCTCCTGCTGTAGTCAAATCCTACTACGACATGAGAATAGTTGGTTGCCCTGGAGGTGAAGGAGGTAAGTAAGTCTTTTTTATCTTGCTTTGAATGTGTGTATAATATTCTCTTTAGACCAAAGGAGATATGATGCTTTTCATTCTCAGAGGATGAGCATGATGTTGTCTGGTTTTGGCTATAGAAAGACAAGTCTTTTGAATGCCCTGTGTGTACACAGTACTTCAAGGTTGGCCATAAGCATTGTAGATTATCTAATGAATATTGTGGAATTTATTAACTGACTAATGCAAAATGGTTTGAAAATAGCTTCAAGTGGTCGGCCCCGGATGGACATGGCGATGACCATCACTGATCCTAGGGAAACCATTTAGTGTAATAAGAGAAACAGTGTGGTTTCTGAAAAAAACGTGAAGCCCTCCTTTTCTTTTTGTTTGACTGTCACTCTGAGTGCCGAAGCACTAATTGTTTTAAACCGACGAAAATAGAGATGTCTACTAACATCAGGATCTCATTTCCCCTTTTTTGCCAAATAATTGAGAACATTCATTCTTTCTCACTTACAGTTATGCTCTTCAACCATTTGTGTTAATGAAAAAGAAAATTATTTATAGGTGACAAGCAGCAATAAGGGAACTGATTGGGTTGCTGGAGCTAAATTAGGAGGCCTAGTATAATTTGTTATTTATGATAATTCGTTGTATGTGTTGGGCCAACCCAAGTTTAATGGACCCGAAGAAAATTAATTGTTTTAGAATACTTTTCATGAGGAATAAAAAAATTAAGTATAAGGTAAGAATGATTAAAGTCAAAAACTATATGAAAGTTATTACTAAACTAAAAAAATATGTTAGCGGCTGATGTTTGAGGATATAATGGGGAACACCGTAGATTATACGATCATAAGAAAGTTACTACTAAACTAAGAAAATATGTTAGTGGTTGATGTTTGAGGTCTCGTTAGACTTTCCAACAGCTATATAACCAGAGTAAGACTTGTAATTTTTTAGTGATTAAAGTGAAAGACTTATAAATATGTAGGGTTGAGATTTGATAAGAGAATGGGGGAACACCGTACACCGTGCGTATCGTATAATTCCCAATTGGAACTCTGCAATAAGTAGCAAGTAGGTACCAACAGATTGGATGTACGAGTTCCGGCCGATACAAATCTTTTGAGAAGCAAAATAAAATCTGGTGAAATTAATCGAAAGATCTCTTGAGAAGTTATGTCTTTGACATGCGTAAAGATGTCCGAGGATGTTTGGTTGACTTGCCTCACTCACGCATTGTCCACCGAGACGGAAGAAATCATGGGTCTCCTTCTCGGTGACATCGAGGTTCTCCATTCTTCAATTCCCCATCTTTTCGTTTATTATACTCTCTTGGATTCGATTTTGTTTCAGATTGATTTTTTTTATCTCAATTTAGTTCCAAAAACTTTGGCTTTGCCTCTGTAATCTCTGTGTTAGTTGGTATATAATTAAGGCTTCAATCAATGAATCACTGAGAGTTTATTGGAAATTGGCTAGTACTCAAAAAACGGATCCAGTACCACAGCTCTGATCTGGGGAGCATCGCCTCAGTCACGGTCTGATCGGCAAAAGGATCGAGTAGAAACCAATCCTGAACAGTTGGCTGCTGCATCAGCTCAAGCTGATATATCCTTGAAAACCTTTTCTCTGCCACAGATTGGTCTATTTTTTGTTGTATTTTAGATATCTTTTTTTTGGGGTTAAACCAAGAGTTCCTTAACTAACCTCGACACAGGATGACAATATCAACGGGCAGAACAACACGGGTCATTGGATGGTACCATTCCCATCCTCATATTACCGTTCTTCCTTCCCATGTTGGTATGTCAAAACATGCTTTTTTTTATAGCTAGTTTAGTGTTGACTAGCATATGTTTGTTTATCTTGTTCATCATATCTATATGTCATGTTTCTTGCTGCAGATGTTCGGACACAAGCTATGTATCAGCTTTTAGATTCTGGATTTATTGGCCTCATATTTTCCTGTTTTAGTGAAGATGCTAACAAGGTTAGTATTAGTTTTTGCTATGAGTGGTATTAGTTTCAAGAAAAGTTCTGAATTGGCTTAGTTTGATCTTGCCAGGTTGGTAGAATCCAAGTTATCGCTTTCCAGTCCTCTGATGGAAAGCCTAATACTAGTCCTAAAACAATGAGCCTTGTACTTGCTAATAAAGATTCTGTCATCGATTTAGAATCTTCATTTAGTTCTTCAGACTCTATATACCAGAGATCCTCTTCTACTCGGGGAGACAATCCTGAGCAAGACACAAGTGATACAGCTACAACTTCCGGATCTAAGGTCTATTTTGCCTAAACCTATAGCATTTTACTCCAGCTTAATGAATAATTTGTGCATTCCAAATTCTTGAGACAATCATGGTATTTTGACTGAACTACACATTGATGTTTGAGCCTTGTATGTGTGTATGGCTGAGTAGGGTGGAGGACGAGTTTCAGATTTTGGGGCCTTCTTTGTTAACAATACTGAGGCTAACAGCACTGGAAGAGATGGAACAGGTGGAAACTACAGCTCAGGCAATCTCAGCAGCTCAGCTATAGAAATTGACCCTATGGACATGTCTGAAAGCATGCAAGAGGCGATGTTCCGATCAAATTTGGAAACCAGGTATTTCTCAACATGCTCTTTTGAGATTATGAACACTGCTCTGTTCATTTGCGTAATTACTTAAGCTAAAGATTTTGCGTGCAGCGGAGTAGGGTATGTTAGAAAAGAAGTCCCACTTCATGTTTTGCCGACTTCATCCCTTCTTCAACTCAATTCACCTTTAGCATCTTTTAAAGATCTGCAACGAGTACTCTACGATGAGGAACGAGCAGCGTACCACCAATCCATGCAGCAAAGCATGAGGTTTTCGATTCAATCTTGTTTTGATACACCTTATTCATACTTAATCATAGAGATTTTAGTGCAAAAGCTCTTTCTATTACTTCTCTAGGGACGGGAGAGTTCATCCTCTTGCTTTCATTCACAACACATCGACATATCAGGCTTCCATGTGCAAGCTGATTGAATACTGGTTAGTGAAGCGTGTTAAAAACATTTGATACATGGTATTGTTATTCGTTACATGGAGCTTCATGCTTTTGCAGCTTGAGTCCGGCCATCAATGTACTTCAAGATAGGGTGAGAGAGAACAAGATCCGGGTATGTCTCTCCTCATAAGCTCTCTCCTATGGATATTGTTGGGTTTGAAACCTGTTGTGGTGTTGTGCAGTTAGCAATGCTGATGGATGAAGCTGAGGTTCTGGAAGCACAGAAACTTAAAGGAGCAGAGACAAGCGGGGGATCATCTCGTATGGTTCATGGTTCTGGCAGCCGAAGCAGAAGAGGATCCTAAAAAGATCTCCGACCGACTAAAGGCATATGGCTTCCTCTTTGTGTATGTTTGATATTTGGGCAATTTGTTTTCATACAACACTACCATATGCAGACATGTGTTATTATTAGTTTACCCATCTGTAGCATTATTGGTTTTTCTTTTGTTTCCAAGAGATGATGTGTAATATATGTACTCGTATAGATCAAATTCATAATGAAAATGAGATGTAGAAGAAAAAGTGAACATTAATTGCACATATCCTAAGTTACAGGGAAGCATTTTCTCAGAAAACAAGAAAAGTGAGTTGCTTTTGCTTCTACGTCTTGGAATCTAAGTAAGTGAAGCAGAGGCACTAGTCTTCTTTAGTGGATTTGGAAAGGGGCATATATCTGAAACACTTGATAATCTTCCTAACGTCGCTTCGCATAGATAGAAATGCAGAAAGTGATGCGAGAAAGAGCATTGGATAGACACGAACGGAGTTTCTGTGGGCGCTAATCCAATCATGAGCAGAGTCCAAAAGAAGAATGTCTCTGATAAGACCCCAAAAGATCAAAAGGGTGCCAAGAAAGCTTATTCTGGTGGGTTTGAAGAGGTTGAGTAAAGCTCCAAGTAGACATAAACAACTCCCAGCAAAGACCTGAAACAAGAGATATTATTATAAATGACTAAAGATGAGTTATAATATAAGGACATGGATGAGGGAAGAAGCAAAGCAACCTCTAGATGATGAATATCAGAAGAAAGGGAAGCTCTATTCATGTCGTCGAACAAGTGGTGGTAGCTAGGGAGATTGGAGCCAGTAATAAGAGACTTGGCAAACGCACCAGGATAAAGAATGGTCTTGACAACAGAAGAAGGAATCACTTCACTTGCAATCAACTCAAAGGACATAATCTCTAATGGTGATTCGCAACTTTTGTTCCTGCAAGCCACTCTGCTCACAAACAAAACCCAATCAAATATAAATGTAACAAGGCAATGGTGTAAGACATTTCTTAAATCCCTAATCAAATGCTATATACGACATTCTAATACCCAAATTTCGTCCCCAATGTTCAACAGAGCAAACCCTAATGGTAAATTTTTTCCAAACGAGAGAATGAGGATGAACCGGTTTTGGAAATGGTTACCTGAAAAGAGGAATCTGGAAGACGATAAGGAATGCAAAGAGAGAAGAAGCGACGACGGAGATTATGGAAGCCCATTTCTTTGAAACAGCCATTACAGATTCCGAAGGTTATACTAATTTGATGGCACCAAATTTCAAAGAGGTTCGTAGCAAGAGGGAAAAACTTAGCCAAATGTTGGAAAACAAAAAAAAACCCGATTAATATGCTACCTCCCACGTTTTTTTCTTCTGGTCAACACAAAAACTTAAGTGAGTTTTTTTTTCTTATTTTTTAAAATAAAATAAAAATGAAATTTTCTAACATCATCTTTTTTGTGGAACAACAAGAGTAGCGATATTTAATACTCTTAACACCAAATGCAATAGCAAAGCAAATAGGGTCTATTTTCATTCAATAGGAAATAAAATCCAAAAGGCAAAATACCAACTCAATCAAAAAAGACAAATTTTGCATTCCATGAAATTCTGACGAGTCCCACATAATTTTTGACATGGCAGCTTGTGATTCGCTCGCTGTTTTTTTTTACATTCTTTTTATGTTATTTTTGCTCAATAATTGATCAAAAATAAATAAATAAATTTATACCATTATTTTTTAACATCTATAAATAGAGACTACGTTTATATCATTTGAACACCAAAAAAAAATCTCAAGTTTTAACACTCTCTCAATAAATTTTTTATGATGAAGTGATGTGGAAGAAAGAGAAAATGAGTTGGAAGAAAGGGAAAATAATTTGTCTTTCTATTGTAGAGTTGGATGTGAAATAAAGAAATGAAATGATGTGGAAAAAGAATAAAATGATGTGGAAGGAATATAGGAGTGGAAATTTGTCTTCCTACTGGAGATGGTATAATGTCGTTTAGCAAATAAAAAAAAAGAATAAAATCATAAGAAAATTACATAAAAATTCAATTTCTATATGTCGAGATTAAAAATGTAAATAAAAAAAGATTCGCAGTAGGCATTAAACACGTTACAATGAGTTAGGCCTTGTTCTTATGTGAGTCGCAGCGAGACGAAGATAAAAATTTATATTAACACTTAAAATTAAACATGTCGCTTGCAACAAAAAAACCTATCATACAACTATATATACAGGCTGCCAAAATATATATATATACTGCAAAAAAAAAAAAAAGACAATTTGGTCAATGAATAATAATTGAAAGTAAAAATTCACAAAAAGACCAAGTGGTCTTGCTCTAGTGGTTTCCAATTGAAGAGGAAGTCGTCATGTTGTTCCAGACAAGGGATCGATTCCCTTCACACATGAAACGCTAGTCATTTTCACCTGGGTAAGAGCTTTCACATGGTTTTTCCCAGACTTGGAAGGATTACGAGCCTAAACACCAGAACCTCCTGACAAAAAACTAAACAAATCTCATTTTGAAAACTAATGATTTAAAATATACTATATATCTTTAAAATCAATAATTTAATTGTGTGTTCTTTTATTGCTAACATACTATCATAACATACTTATTTTACAATTTGGTTGATGAATGATATATATATATATATTTTTGAAATTACATTTAGATTTTTTTAAATAAAGTATTTTTTATAATTATTAAAACAATTTACTTAAAAAATTCTTTGTAAAAAACCTTAAATATTACTTTAAAATCCAAAAATAAAAATATATTAGAAAATAATAGAAAAACTAATTGTACATCCAGTCAAATTCGGTTTGTCTTTCAAATATTTGAAATTTAACACTTAAGTATTACTTAAAATATTATTTGCAAAAGATCTTAGTTTGAAATCCGAAAATCAAAAATATTTTTATATTAGAAAAAAACCTGAGTGCTAAATTACATTATGTGTAAACATGTTGAACTTTCAACACCTCTAACGAACCAAGAATAGGATGTCAAGTTCGGTTTGTCGTTCACATATTTGAAATTCAACACTTAGGTTTTTGAAATAAAAATATATTATACAAGTTTAAAAACCGATTTATTTAAAATACTATTTGCAAAAAATCTTAGTTTGAAATCCGAAAATCAAAATATTTTATATTAGAAAAAAACTAAGTGTTAAATTACATTATGTGTAAACATGTTAAACTTACAACACCTCTAACAAACCAAAGAATTTTCTAAGGATAGGATGTCAAATTCGGTTTGTCTTTCATATATTTGAAATTTAACACTTAGGTTTTTGAAATAAAAATATTTTATGTAATTTTTAAAACTGATTTACTTAAAATGTTATTTGCAAAAAATCATAGTTTGAAATCCGAAAATCAAAAATATTTTTATATTAGAAAAAAAACTAAGTGTTAAATTACATTATGTGTAAACATGTTGAACTTACAATACCTCTAACGAACCAAAGAAAATTCTAAGGATAAGATGTCAAGTTCCGTTTGTTTTTCACATATTTGAAATTCAACACTTGGGTTTTTGAAATAAAAATATTTTATATAAGTTTAAAAACCGATTTAGTTAAAATATTATTTGCAAAAAAATTTAGTTTGAAATCCGAAAAAAAAATTATTTTATATTAGAAAAAGAAAACTATGTGTTAAATTACATTATGTGTAAACATGTTGAACTTACAACACTTCTAACGAACCAAAAAAAATTCTAAGGATAGGATGTCAAATTTGGTTTGTCTTTCACTTATTTGAAATTTAACACTTATGTTTTTGAAATAAAAATATTTTATATAACTTTTAAAACTGATTTACTTAAATATATATATATATATAAACGAACAAAAAAGGGAAAAAAAGGAATCGTGGGTAAAATAGTTTGAGAAGAAACAAACCTTGCTCTCGTGATAACTCGACTTCATCATCTGGACGTCACTATGGAAACCATCAAAACCCTAACGGTCTCTTTCTCTTCCGCCGTCAATGGTGTCGATAGGTACCTCCGGTGATTTAGGGTTTCAGACTTGTGTTTTCTCCAAGGCAAAGACAGATCCGCGTAAGATTCATCCATGGTTTGCGTCGTCACTTCGGGCTCGATGCTTTAATGGATCATGTTGAAGATGGACTGAGAGAGAATAGAAAGGAACAATGTATAGACTCCATCATCTTCAAAGCTTCATCATCGCCGTTGTTCGGTTGGCAAATAAATAACGCCGTCGACCCAACGAAACGGAAGAAACAGAGCATGGATTCGAAAACAGAGCTTTGGTTCGTAACATAGTCACAAAATTTTGCTCTCAGAAGAAAAACAAGCATGAAGGAAAAAAAGAAGAAATTGTAGGATGCAAAATCTCGGACTGAAAATCACAAACAAAAATACGATTAAGGAAAGACGAATACGCGGATGCGAGATATGATATCTTTCCTTAATTCTATAAATCTCCCGCGGTGTAGCGGTTTGATGAGATTCTGAATCTCAAGATACAACCGTGTTGAGTAATCACTACACCCGATTATAAAATCTACAAACTATTATCTACGCTATACTCTCGAGACTTACTTAGAAAGAAGAAGATTGATGGAAGCTCTGTTTATTTCGTAATTGGATCTGATGATTTGAGAGAAATAGGTGAGACTTTATTTAAAGGGAATACTAGCTTGATCCCCAAGGAAGAGATACGCTCTGCGAGATTCGCCTTTATCCGCAAGAATAAAATATTCTAGGAATATTCTGTCTTGTTCCGCAAGGATACTTGTTCCGCAAGGATAAGGATTCAGAAATATTACAAAAATATTTTTGACTCAATCTAGAATCTTCTAGATTTATCCGGAATTATGCAAAAAATCTTAAGGAAAAATTAATTAAATTGTTAATAAAAATTTATTCCAAAAAATAATCATTTGTAGCCCAAATGCCCACATTCACCAATATCCAAACTCAAGTCCATCACATCGGTGGCGGGTGTGTATGGTTTTGCATAATGGTCCTCCATCTCTCACTCTCTATCCAATATGGAACATTTGCTCATTTTGATACTTAGTCAAAATTACAAGTATTATAAGCTCTTCAAGCTAACCACCTTGAACTTTATTTCTCATTCAAAATTAACTTCGATTTTGACATGTAACTACACTATCTTATAGTGCTCATTACAAAAATTCTAAATACCCCAAGATCCGGTCACTTCAATTCCGAAAATTTGGCTTAAGACATTTTGTCAAAATTGAGTTCCAATAGAAAACTGATTAGTTTTGTTTCTTCTATCAAAGAATGAGAATTTTTTTTATTTCTGAAGGAAGAAGTGATTGAGTATTTATAAAGAAAGGTTTGCACACAAAAAATGGAAAGATTGCGATTGTTTCCTTTTTCCTATATTCGAACTGTAAAAAAAAAAGAAAAAAAAAGAAATTAAGAAAAAGTTACCGTTTTACAATAAAAAGAGAATAGTTACACGGTTACAGTTATAGCCAACACCTATACTCTTGTTACCGTTTCTCTGATGCAATCTACGATGACCGTTGGATTCTTAATCCTAATAATGAAAGCAAAAAGAGTGTCATTGTCTAAACCGGAACTCTTTTTTTTGTATCAAATTATATTAAACCGGCATCTTTTGGGATGATGTTTTGTTTTTACCTGCCTATGGAATTTCAACAATACGATTAGTGCGATTATTGTAATTGATGTTTAGTACACTAGATGAGATTCTAATCTTAGTCAAGATTGCGTATGTATATCTACACGCATGGACATGGTTTGCTTTGTGATTCAGCAAGGTTAAGGTTTTTTCTTAATCTGCAAACACGCCTTTTAATCATGCTACATCTACCAGTCGTTTATTTGGAGAATTTTATGGAGTTGTTACCTCACAAACTTCTACTAGCATTAAAGAAGATGATGATCATCAAGACCCTTAGATTCAATCAGGCTAATTCGAGGTGGTTCATGTGGATACTGCAACAACAACAACAACAACAAAAGAAGATTACTTTAACTCAATGGTTCTCTAAGAAATTAGCTCCAGGATAATGACACCAAATCTACCTTAGAACTTGCTTGTATTCTCACAATCGCTTCCACAAACTGCAGAGCAAAACTAATGTGAGCATTACCACAAATGTTATCAAATGGCAAGAAATACATACAAAACCAATCATACGCAAAAGATTGTTCACTAAGTTGTTGCTACACAAACACTGAACTAGACAAAAAAATTCAAATCATACCTTTTTTTTTTTTTGTCATCATTCAAATCATACGCTAAAGCAACCAAACATAAAAAAACGTTTATATTTCTTAAAATAAAAACTAGTAATCCGAATCCTAATCTGACAATCTAAATGCGTAAATTCCGGATTCTCCGATGGTTTAGGCCAAATGACCCTATTCGGCTATTCCTTTATTTCCCCCAATTTGTGGCTGATTCGTGTTTTTATAGTTTCATGCACTGTGTACTTAAATTTTGAAAAACCCAGCAAGTAGCAAAAACGGCAGAGCATTCGAGCCTTGAAAAATATTTTTTCTATGGGAGCTGTTGAAATTGCCTTATTGGAACAGACAAGTAACTTTGTCAGATAAATAACTGAGCAACTACTTTTATCATTAAATAAATATATTATCAAACACCACCAGATTTTTGAGCAACTACTGTCATAACATAAAACAAATCTGTCATAACATTAAAAAAATAAAATTCCGACCATATGTCATTCTTGCAATTATATTTTTAGTAAAAAAAATCTGCTATTAAACGCCATATTTATGTTAATGTAAACTAAATCTGTCATTACTTAAAACAAATCTGTCATAACATAAATAATTATTTTAAAAAAATATGTTATTAAATACTAGATTTTTGGTAACAATAAACAAATATGTCATAACATAACTAAAATATGTTATCATTAGACATAATTGGATTGAAAACTATAAATATGTGATCACTAAAAAAAAAACCAGCAACACATTATAAGAATGTCATAAATTATGAGAATCTATAGTGTCTTAAATAAAAGTCTGTCGAGGAAAATTAAACTGTTACAAATTATAAATCTGTAGTAACCATATTCTAAAAACATCGATTAAAATCTGTCGTGAAAAAATAAATCTGTTTCATATAGATATGAAAATTATGTGTCAAGAAATAAATATTTGTAACATCTTATTTCCTTCAACACAAATAACCCTTAAATTTTATAAAATATTCTAGCAATTAAACACTAAATTTGGACTAAATTTGGGTTATTCTAATAACATTCGCATAAATAATTGTTCATGAGTTTGGGTATGAGAGGTTTCATGTTCTTCGTGTCTTACAATTATACTTATACAAGGCCTATCTAAGCTTATATTCTTTCATCACAGACCACACCCGCCTTTCATCTGAGCTCCTCCATTTCATCAACAATCAACCTGTCAGCTCCTCCATTTGGCCCTGTTTTCCCATTTACAAATTTCACATTTAGTGACACTTTATCCATCCCTTTTAAACAAAAAAAAGAACTGCTTTTGATTGTTAATAG
This sequence comes from Cardamine occulta, assembly GCA_028015245.1. NCBI lineage: Eukaryota > Viridiplantae > Streptophyta > Magnoliopsida > Brassicales > Brassicaceae > Cardamine > Cardamine occulta. The sequence continues at coordinate 22,232,004 of CM051366.1, forward strand.
AAATGCAAATGATGAACGACTTTTAGATTCTATTAATAACATCACATGTGAACAAAGGTCAATTCTTCTCATTACACTTCACACATCAACTTAATTCTAAACCTATAACTTCAAGGTTTTCGCTAGGGAAGGCCGTAGTCAAGGTTCTATTTACATCTCTGCGAATTTGAGCAAGGCTTCAATTTTTCAACCAAAATGCAGAAATTTATGGGCTTAGATCATTCTAGTTTTAGAGAAGGAATAACGAAAAGACTGACCCGAGCAATATACGGTTCTGCATCAGTTCGTTTGAGGAAATGCATTGAGTGACGGGCAAAATTGGTTGTTTTGTCACCCATCACGATTCCTTCATCAATATCATCCACAATTCTGACCTTGATGTAAGGATCTTTTGGAGGAACCATATCCTTGAAGAAACAGATCAAAAGGAGATTACTCATTACAGTCCACCAAAGAAGAAAAATCCAATAATATGTGGAAGACAAGGTGGTGGAAAGAGGACTTACGACATTCAACTCCATCCCTACTTTTCCCATGTAGGATTTAATAGCTACGGAATGGTTCTTGAAGTACTCCTTCTCAAGTGTAGTGAGCTTCTCTTGGATTTCAGAGGGTAGGTCGAGAAGTTCAAGCCCTACTCTCCACGCCAAATCACGCACAATTTCAACTCGGTTGTACCTGCATAGCGACACCCTAATTGTTACAAACTGTGTGTCCTGATGATATTGTATTGTTGATAGTGAAAGTGGTTCTCACACATAAGCCATGAGGCAGCGCTTGTTCCGGATCAAAGAAAGGTGGTGAATTAGTGCTCCATAGTGGTCTGCGTTTCTGTTGTTCTGAACATCCAAACCTTCTTGTTGCATTTTCCTGTAATTGGGAAATGTCAATCTGAAGTAACTCGTTTATGGTGGATTGGCAAATGTATATTTTGTGAATAAAGGAGAAGTACCTAATCAAGGACTGGATAAGATGGTGATTCTGGTCACATTCTTCGATTGTCTCATCAAAGAGCTTGCTCTGTTAGAACACACAAGAGATTAAAGAAGTGATCTAGTAACTAAGCCGACAAGCAGATATGAAACTGAGAACAAGGGGGAGATGAAAATGAAACGGAACACACAAAACATTCGTCAAGCATCTCTTATCTGTTCAATTTGCCAAAGATCTAACTTTGCTTAGCTAATGAAGATAATAAAAGAGCAATTAGAAAAGAGGGCTTACGTTAAAAGGTTTGAGGTGGCCTTTCTCTCCACTGGCAAAATCTTTGACAAGCTGATACCCTTTTCTCCCGTACATGTTCAATCTCTTAGGATTGATTCAAGCAATTCATCAAACATCTGGCATGCCCTCCCCCAAAAATATGCTAATTCCTGACTCGAAGAAGCAGCTCTATTTCTGAATCGAACCTAGTCGATTGTGGATGAAATTAATGGTTCCTAAAATCGCCGAGTCAACGGATTAACAAAACCCTAGATCTGCACCCAAGCAATCTCAATTCTCGCGGCGGCGATCGGTTTCAGAAAATGGGGAGGATAAATCTATGGCGGCAACACTCCAAACCTTTCTAGGGGTTTTGGGAATTATTGGCGGGATTCAAAAAAATTCAAGATTTAGCACCGGAGCCATGGAATCCATGTTTTTCATTTTACTTATTTTTTAAAAATATCGATACCCTTTTTCAGAAAATAATTCATACTTTTCCAACAACACCTCCACCTAATAATCTAATATACATATTGGAATTCAATTTCGGGTGGTAACGCAACAACATTATTCCCTCAAATCAACGGATTCATATTACAAATCTCGGTTAATATGCCCTAATTTTATATTTTCAAATTTTAAATTTCAGAAAGTTCTTATCAATTAGACATTAATCTGATTTTTTACACTTTCAATTTTTGTATTTCTTTTTTTTTTTAAGAAAAACTTAATTTTTTAAAAAATCTGTATTAACAATATGTTTTTTACTCTCTTTTAACATTGGATCTTTATTATGCGTATATGTATGGGTGTGTTTTTAAGTGGGTGTACTCTTTGGGTATGAATGAGGATAAGGATGCTCGTTTTGACTGGTCGTGATGGTGTGTTAGACATTGTGCGCAAGTGTTAGACATTGTGCGCAAGAATATACAGTCAAATCTCTATAAATTAATAATATTGTAATCAATATATTTTTATAATATTTATTAATTTTTCGAAGTTATTAATTTATAGAGATGATATTTGGGTCAAAATAACAATTTAGGACCGAAAAAATTATTAATTTAGCGAAATATTAATGAATGGAATATTAATTTATAGATATTTAACACATGGTATTATCTTTCTTTTTTTATATATTTTATAATATACAGCCTGGCAACTAACAGATCAAAGTTGGTTAGCCAAAATAACCATCAAGAAATTAATAAAAACGATACAAAAATTCGGTGTCTTGACATTTGGTTCGGGTTTTTTGGATTTTAGGAAATATATCTCAAGTATAGCATAACTTTAGTTCAGTTATAAATACCAACCAGCTCAGTTGGTAGAAGTGCCAAAGAAAACTTTATCTTTATCAAAACAAAACTTTGGTTCCGTTTTAGATTCGGTCTGATGTTTAATTAATTCGGTTTGGTTCCTTTTTCTATCCTATAGTTACTGATAAGACGTCTTTTTCTTTCTAACAATTCGATTCTTTTTCTAACCATCATCACATTTTAAAAAACTAAAGCCGTTTTGTTCGCGTGCGTACGTTTTTAGCTGGATGAATCAATTCGAGATTTTCCATAATTGTCGCAAGATTAAAAAATGAGATTTAAAAGCATGGTGTAGATTTAAAAGCATGGTTTTAGATTTGTGGTGTAGATTTAATTGGGGGTTACGATATGGCCACAAATTGTTTATTTGTGTTGCTCATATGAAAAGTGGCACATGAATGGTTATTGTCCACAATATAAAAAGATGGTTATGTAACAAGATATATTGCAAAAGGATGCACACCTTTCAGAGTTTTATATTTCGAGTCTTATAAGGAAATATTAGGTTGGGATTTATGTGATTATTATTATTATCTATGGAGACTTGTAGTTTCAGTTTTGAACGAGCAACAATCAGGCATGAACAAGAACAACGGTGGATTTTCTTATGAAACACAAAAATTAAGCCATGTTGAACAAAATATATATAATTTGGTAGATAAGTGGGTAAACGAATAAATAAAATGATTACGCCTCCAACATGATAATCGCGATAATATTTGGTTAGAGAATTCAAGAATCAGAACAGAAAAAAAAAACAAGACGACAAGAAAAGTTAAGTAGAAGAGACATAAGTTATAAAGATAAGAAGAAGAGCACGAAGAAGAAATAAACAAGTCTGAAACACAATGATGAACCATTTTTAGCAAACAAATCTAAAAAGAAAAAGAAAAAAACGGAGGAGGAACAGGTAGCATCGTCCATGGCGGGTCTTCAGAGATCCACCATCTCCTTCCGTCGACAAGGCTCTTCTGGTATAGTCTGGGACGATCGTCTCATCGCCGAGCTAAGCCAACAGGCCGACGACCAGAAAGGTGAAATTCAACAACATGACGAACATGCCAAGTTAATTAAGTCGGAAGGACAAGAGCAGACAGTCAAACCCATCACCGGAGAAGGACTCAAGCCGATCAGAACTGACGGAGGAGTAGCCACCCGGCAGCATAGAAACACCGGAAGAGTGTCTCCGGCGGTGGACCCGCCGTCGCCGAGACTGTCGGCGTTTGGGTGTTGCTCTGCCTTGGGGAAAAAACCGCCGGGAAAGAAGGTTAATCAGAGGAAAAGGCCACCGAAGCGCAGATCGAGGTAGTAGTCAGCTAGTGATCATATTAAAGTAAAGAAGACACACAAAGAGGAGAAAGAGAGTATATATATATATATATACACCGCTAATGAATTCATATATATATTTCTTTCTGTTTATGTTTGCTTTAAGTTAAACTTGTTTGAATTCAGACGATGTTTATATCTGTTTGATTTCGAATTTTGCCGATTGCTCTTAGATTCTGTGTACTGTTTGGGTCCCAATTTTCTGTACAAACAAAACAACCACTGGTCTTGGGATCCACAATCTATCTCTTTCCTCAGAAAATCAAACAGAGGATATATCAACTACCTATAATTCAAAACTGGGCAGCTGACAATAGATATGTACCTCCACGTCTCACGGCGTCGCTACTGTGTTATGTCCAGATCAAGCACACTACCATCCACTATTTTTTTTTTGTTCCAACCTTTTCCAAACATAAACTAAAAACTACACACATATGTTAATTAGTACTAAGTGGTTATAAATTAGTTGGTATAATTGATCACATTTTTTTCTTTCTAATTTCTTTGCGTGCGAGGTAAATACTTGTTTGCATGACTTGTAAGTCTTGTATGATGGCACCAGTGGCAGTATTAGACTGTTTCTCGAAAGTAATCGTTTGTTATTTGGATCATTATCTGCGTTTTGTTCTAAGGTTATGGTCTAATAGTTTTTAATCGTTTGGCCATTCTTATGAGTATTTGATTTACTTTTAAATATTAGTCTGGGCATTTGTTTATAGCCCACACCAACCATCTGACTGTCTTATTAGTAGCCCATATCATCGTACTACTATAAAGATCTCACATTTTATTTTTAAACTCTATGATTGATTAGCTACATTAATCAATCAATAATGTAAGCAAAAATTCAGAGAGGGTCGTTACTAAAACCCTGAAAATTGAAGCTCTATCATTGACCTTTTTCTTTCTGGCTAAACATAACGTCATTTCGCCATCACTATAATCAGGAAAATTAAATCTCAAGGTAGAAGAGGGAATCTAGATCTGTAATTCGTAATTTCGATTATAAATAGTCTCTTTTATGCATCTGTTTATTTTAACTCATTAATGTTCTTACATAAGCATCTGTTTACTGTTCTTCCTATAAAATCTTGTGTTTAAAAGTTTATAAACCCATTCGATTCTTAAAAGATCAGTCGAAATCATGAGTTATTATTATGGGTCATTTATAACTTGTTTATTACTGGTCGTGTTCTCACTCTGTCTGACCGCAAACGCGAATTCGTTCGATTCGCTTCTCCAGCTCCCACGAAGACTGTCGCACTCGACCCGACCTAGACCTGAACGGCTCCTCCACGTCGGCAATTTCGGTGCTAAAGGAAATGGCCTCACCGACGACACTAAAGTAAGGAATCTAGAAACCTCATCCCTGTAAAACTCAATCTTGAATTTGAATTCTTGGTATTCCTTTGATATCGCGTCTGTCAAATCTGTAAACTTCTAGGACAGCTCCCGTAGATACAATCATTGTTGTGTCCGATGATAATGTGATAATTGTACGTAGGCGTTTGCAGATTCTTGGAAGACAGCTTGCTCCTCCAAAGTCAAAACAAGAATCTTGGTGCCAGCTAATTACACCTATCTTGTTCGACCCATTGATCTTTCTGGACCTTGTAAAGCAAGACTCACACTGCAGGTAAAGCTTCCATTGGTCTTTAGAATCCTGTAGATGTTTTCAGATTCTTGTCCTTCTACTATTATTGTCTTAATTAGTTTTTTTGCTATTTTTGTCCAATAGATCTCTGGTACAATCATTGCTCCAAATGACCCTGATGCTTGGGAAGGTTTAAACCCTCGGAAATGGCTATACTTCCATGGTGTGAGCCGCTTGACAGTTGAAGGAGGCGGCACTGTAAATGGAATGGGGCAAGAATGGTGGAGAAGATCTTGCAAACACAATCATTCCAACGTTAGTTGCCTCTTTTTCTTTCTTTTAATATGCTCTCTGGAGAGATTAAAGGGATTCTCACTGTTGTTTCAACCATCTCTTTTGCAGCCTTGTCGAGGTGCTCCAACGGTAAGCTTTTAATTAGTTTCTTCTATTGGTGTGGTTACTGTTTAAAAAAATGAAACTCTGGTCCTTGTGTAGGCCTTAACATTCCACAAGTGCAAGAATATGAGAGTTGAAAACCTCAATGTGATAGATAGTCAGCAAATGCACGTTGCCTTCACAAGCTGTCGCCGTGTGATCATCTCTGGTTTAAAGGTTATAGCTCCCTCTACTAGTCCCAACACAGATGGAATTCACATAAGTGTCTCTCGTGGTATCGTGATAGACAACACCACTGTCAGCACAGGTCAGTGTCTTCTACTTAAACCAGACCTTGATTCCTAGTATGTATTCTCTCAATGTTGATTGTTAGGATCTGTTTTGCGTAGGAGATGACTGTGTATCGATAGTAAAAAACTCTTCACAGATATCCATCAGCAACATTGTCTGTGGTCCTGGCCATGGCATAAGGTAACTAAAGCCACAGACAGATAGGCAGACAAAAGCATACTCTAAAATTAGACTTGTTGTTGTTGTTGTAGCATTGGAAGCCTAGGAAAATCAAAATCTTGGGAAGAAGTTAAAGACATAACGGTTGATACGGCTTTCATCTCTGACACTGAGAATGGTGTTCGAATCAAAACATGGCAGGTGTTTCATCTTATCAAAAGTTTCACTTTCACTTTCTGAAGAGTAAAGAACTTAACTTGCTTGCTCACTTTTTTAACCAGGGAGGAAGTGGTTTTGTCTCAAAAGTCATATTTAGGAACATCGAGATGAACAATGTGTCGAACCCTATCATCATTGATCAGTATTACTGCGATTCCCGGAAGCCGTGTGCGAATCAGGTAAAGAACTTATGCCATTTCTATCTTCTTTAGCTGCTCAATATCGAACCTGACAAACTGTCAAAAACTGCAGACATCAGCTGTTAGCATTGAGAACATCTCATTTGCTAACGTGAGGGGCACTTCAGCATCAAAAGAAGCAATCAAGATATCTTGCAGCGATAGTTCACCATGTCGCAACATACTTCTACAAGACATTGATCTTGAGCTATCAAATGGTGATGGTCTCACAGAGTCCTGCTGCTGGGAAGCTTATGGCTCGAGTTCGGGTCAAGTATACCCTCCTCCTTGCCTCTCAGATGAGACAAGCTTCTTGGAACAGTCGGTTCTTGATCAGTCCGATATCACATCTGCATACCTTTGAACTCATGTTTTCAGTTTGCAAATTTGCCACGTGTCACTTCATGTGCCAAATGTTCACGTTTTAGCAAATTCAATTCACCAATCGTTCGCCTTCTCTCTTGAGAATGGTGTTCGAATCAAAACATGGCAGCTCACAAGTTTTTTTACCTTACAACTAAAACGAGGGGTAAATTTGCAATAAACAAAATCTCAGGGAACATTTGTAATATGCTAATATCTACAGGCTAAAAGGGAAAACTCGTAATATGGCTTTGAGACTAAAAGTTGGGTCAATGTAGCCCATTCATAAGAACACTTAAATACATCAAAACAAAGATAATTAAAAAACCGGCCCATAATGTTTATGTCGGACGAATTCACAATTAAAAAAAAGGTTAAAATTGTCATCGGAGCTACGAAAACGACCGGTGAGGAGGATGACTTTCAGTGGCTTATCTCCATGGTCGTAGGTTCTAAGCCTATGACTAATCAATCAATTCCACTTGTTAGGTTGGATTTTTATGTATGCTTTTCCTTTTTCAAAGAGAACCTTTAGATTTTGTTTTTGATAAACTAGAGGACCTTAGATTTGATGCTTCATTTTCTATTTAAACAGAAACGTATATGAATAATTGATCTAGTAGAGGATATCACAAAAGCGGAATTTGCAAGATTAAATTAATTGCAGATATTTTTTTTGGATAAGTGGCGAAAGGATATGATCTACTAATATTAGTGCCTTGTATCTAAACGTATAATCCAAAATTCGATCTCTTATTAGTTTATTCCTTGTCAAAATTCAAAGTTGTTTCCGTGGGGATAAAAAATACTTGGGCATATAAAATATACAAATAATCCTATAAATACAACCCCAAAATGAAGCACTCACCATCATCCACATATCCTCAAAACACACATAAAAGATCAGGAAAATGAGTTCCTTACAACAACTTGCTGTGCATAGCAACGCAAAGGCCATTACAGAGAAGAGAAGATCGGTGACAATCCCTTCAAATGGAAATAAGCTAGAGAGCAAGCCCAAGATTCATGACGTGGATAAATGCGCCGAAGCTTTTATCCAAAACTTCCGGCGGCAGCTTCTTCATCAGTGCGATACCATCCTCCCCAGAGGAGGTCTTTGATACATATATACACTTGCATATAAATAGAAAATAGAGAGTTTCATCAGTGTATTTGAAGCTTAGCATCAGTATATCATAATGCTACAAGGAAAGAAGAAAAGAGAGTTTGATTTCTCGACTAGAGAGAGTGAAGGAAATGGTCATTTTCCCGATTTGAGGAATCACATCAACCTCTGTCTAATTACACACAAATATTAACACGTACGCAGTCAAAGAACACAAAGACGTGACACTTATATATAAATATAAAAATGGGATCCGTGGTGGTTTAGGACGAAAACAGAGGAGGACTATGGGTGGATCTGAGTAGGGTGGGGGAGGTGTTGGATATTGAGAGGAGAGCAGGAACGAGCCATCTCTCCAACAAGGGGGACAACGGGGAGGCTATCGCAGTTGCAGATCTCAATCATGAAGCCATCAGGGTCGTGAAAGAAGAGTTGGTCCACTTGGATTCCTCCTTCTTCCACCACTGCTCTCACATTCTCTATCTCCATTTCCTTTAGTTTATTCTCCACCGCTTCCATGCTTTCGCACTGCATACAACACGCACATTCTTCTATCAAATGTGTCTGTGTTAATAACAAAACTTGGCTATGTCTAACCCTATAAGTCCCTACTCTTCCTCTGTAGTTTTATGTAAACTTCTATTTTTTTTTTGTCCCAATAGTTACTACCATAATCTACAACCTCATGAGCTCCATTTAAAAAAAAAAAAAAAAAACTTGTTCAGAGAGATGAGACCCTAAATAAAGTTTGTATTATGGATATAATGAAATCGAATGGAGAAAAGGTATTATCAAAAGAGAAGCGTACCTGAAAAGAAATGTGATTATCCTTGGGATTGATCTCTCTTTTCTTCAGTAATTTCTCTGGTTCTGGAGATTGCAGGAGATGAATCCCAATTCCATGTCCAAACAACCTAATCACACACAAGATTCAGTTATCAAGTTATTCAAAAGAAATCAAGATATAAGGGTATGTACCAAGCGCCATAGAAATCAAAAGAGCCAGGTCTTCGAATCGGGAGGAACCCTAAAACGTTCTGGTAAAAGCTCATGGATTCCTCTACGGATCTACAGAGAAGAGAGATGTGATTCAACGACTTGAGATGGAGAGGGTTTCCCGTATTTTCCTTCATTTTTCCCCACAAAAGTTAAACACAAGACAAGACAAGAGAAGAAGAAGGTCGCCTCAATCGTATCAACAACCTTATCAATAGTTGTATCCGAAATCGATGGCGTTGCCGTTAACAAAAAACAAAAGAGGAAGATTGCTAAAAGTACACGTGTGTTTGTGTATATATAAATGTGTGTCGTGATCGACTATACTACTCAACTTATCTGAAGATGGCGATGACGCCTATGTTTATATACATACACTTATGCATCTGTTTTTATCTCTTTCTTATCATTCATTTTCACCGACGCTATCATTCATGGTTTTAGGTTTTAGATATACGTCACATCTTTACTTGGTTTTGGATCTCTAAATTCAAATTTTTCAATCATAAAAAACACGTGAATCAACTATACCCACAGTAACACATTGCTATTGATGTAGCCTTTTCAATTCACACCCCTGTTCCCCTAAGCCAAACAAATTGTTTCTTACATAAAAAGCCATAATTCTGCAGTTACACTTTTACCAAGTCAGAGACCAAGTGTTGAGGCATCCAACTATAGATGTTTTGAGCTGACAATGATATGTACATTTTGCTTGCTTGTCATCGTTGAGCTCCAATTTCGACTAACAAACAAACAAAAAATGTATTTATTCCTTAACTGTTTAAAAAAATTTAATGCTCTAACGGTATACAGACTGCTCTATGAACGTTGATATCGCCTTTCCAGGGCCAAGTGTTTGCACCATCAGACACATATTCTATCGGTTTCTTCACCACATGGCCAAAGATCCATCACGATTTTGTCTTTGTGTATGCCATTTGTTAGCTCTCTAGCTGAAATCAAAACAAGATATAAGATGTTTGCAAACAGCATAACATAAAGTACACAACATCTGTACAAGCAAAACTTGGATAATAGTAAATAGACTTACTGGATTATCCATTCGAGTTTCCAATTCATCCTGAGCTTTATTAACATGGACCAACAAATAGTTGAATCTAATAGTGTGCCTCCTAACGATGAGCATACATCCAATTTCTACTTCTACCACAACTATACAAAAGAAACTCAGGAGAGAGATAAAAAAAAAGGAATCCTTTTGGCCGCATTGTCGTGTAAATGTAGAAAATTTGTTCCATTTCATGTAAACATTACAAAATGGACTTAAGTGGGAGTAACTGTTCTGGGCGGAAAGGAGGAACTCGTTTCTCAAGTAACGCCATGATCAACTTTGCCTGATCAAGCTGTCCCTTTTTCACTAGCCCTCTGAGCAACATACCTACTGTCTCCAAGTTTGTGTACCACCTCTTTCTCATACAATCCTTGCACATCGTATAAGCCAAATCAAAATTTCCTGCCTTACACAAATAGTGGATCATAGTCTGGTAGATCTTCACATTGGGTTTGTACCCCTTACCGTGCATCGCTGTATAAACCCTTTCCGCCATTTCAGGGAACCCAGCAAGGAAAAACCCTTTGATGACCATGTTATATGTAATGCTGTCCGGTTCCATCTGGAGTTTTGGCATCAACAGCAACAGATCATTTGCATCCCAAGCTCGTCTCCTATTCACTAAAAACTGAATCCTAACATTAAAGGTAGTGAGATTAGGCCTACATCCTTTGAGGACCATAAGGTTCCACAATCCATTTCCAATCACATACCTCTCTTGCTTGTAAAAAGCCGATATAAGTGTAGTATATGTAACTACATCTGGTTTTAACCCTGATTTCTCCATCTCCCTCATTGCCAGATATGCCCCGTCAAGAAATCCCACCTCACAGAAAGATTGAATGGCAATGTTAAAAGAAACTGCATCAATATCAATGTTATACTTTGATGGGACATAGTGAAGGAACTCCCGGATGGTGGTAAGATTAGGTTTAAAAGTTAAGACTTTAAGTGCGGCATTGAAGGACTTAACAGTCCTAGTGCAGCCGTATGAATCCATATTGTAGAAAGTATCGAGTGCGTGCTTCGTCATTCCAGCCTTGCCATACAACATAATAATCCTAACAATGAAACCCTCGCGACGACCTTGTGGAAGTGTCTTCTGATGCTCAAGAAGATACTCAATGAAATCAAAGCGATGTGCCCCAGCTAATCTAGTAACCGTATCTTCAAAAGCGAATCGATTTTCAATGACCAAACGGTTAGTGGCATTAGCTTTAAAGAGGTTGAATAGCTTCTCAGGGTCTCGCTCAGATTTAAGTTTGACAAGAGCAGGATCTTCAAGCGGTATCAAAGCTTGGATCTGATAAGAGCTTGATGCAATACCAGTGGCTATAGAGGAAGCAGAATGGCAGAATCTGCGAATGGGTCGCAGAGATAGCATGATCCAGCCTAAACATACCCGTTTACTGATCTCGATAACATATAGCTTCTTAGTTTCCCCCAAAATCGCCTGTCTTGTAAGATCTACAAACCAATCATTCCCTTTGATTTTTTTATTAAAATCTAAATCTATAAAACAGAGAAAATTCACAATAACTGAGACAGCTTAGAGTTGAGCAAATCCTCGACATCCATCTACCTCAATCGAAAATACCTAAAACCCAATGCGATTCAAATACAGCCATCTCCGAAGGCGAATGTAATAACGCACCCTAACTTCAACTCAGAAAGCTATGAACGTGTGAGCCGGAAAAGGAGAGAAATTTTGATCGGAGAAGCCCTAAGATGGAGGGAGATTACCAGGACAGGAGGCTAACGACGCAACAGATTCGAGACATACATACACTGAGGTTTAAGGTTTTAGGTTTTGGGTTTTCAGAAAACAATTTGCGTTGACTCATTGGGCTCGCATTTGTTTTGGGGCTTTTCATTCTTCTCATTTCGGCCTTTTAACTTAAATTCTTGTTTTATTCCATTTTGACTCCTTTAATTCCAATGTATTATCAATTTACACCCAAACTTACAAATTGTAAATATGAGAATAGTCAAGTTAGAGACAAGAAGAAGGTCGGATGAAGTTGGGCAGAGCCGTGAACAAAGGAGCAGACAGAGGAAAGAGAATCAATGCCATCGGCCGGAGACAAGTCAATGTCTCTCATGAAAAGGTTGGAACATGGAACACTCTCCCCAGAACAGTTGAGCTTCATCGCCACCTTTGTAGCCGATGTTCCACTCATCTTCATGTATCTCACTTTATCTATGTGAACTGCCTTTCTCTGTTATACATTTATTCCATCAAAAAACATTATCTCTTTTTCTTTTTCTTTTTCATGTAATTTAATTAATAAAAGATACTTACAGTCTGAGTGCAATTAGGGGCACAACCGTAGAACTGATCAATGATGATGGGGTTTTGTACAGAAGAGAAACGAATGTCGAAGAATTCGATTCCTCGGACGTAACCAGTTCCTCCAGGCCACGTCTTGATTCGTGCTCCGTTAGTTGTCCCTTTGAAGTTAACGTGCCACACACGTATGTTTTCCACTGCTACCTCTGTTCCTCCTCTACCTAAACTCCCAATGCTGTCTCACATTTCTTATTAGTATTATTTTTTTAAGTATAAGAGTAAAATTGAATTGTTTGAGATTTTAATCACCTCACACCGTGACCAGGTCCGCAGTTCACAAAGGTAACATTCAAATTATTCACTTGATCACCGATTGACACACAATCATCACCTATTTCATTAATTGTGAGAAAAAAAAACAAAAGAACTAGCGGAGGAAGATTATTGTTACTGTTATGTAAATAAATATACCAGTGGCGATGTCAGTATGAGTGATAGAAACGGCGGAGGAAGACGTGATGTGAACACCGTCGGTGTTAGGGCTAGCCTCCGGTGAGGTTATTTTGACGTTGTCGATGTTCACATTTTGGCTTCCCATAACAAGAACATGTACTTGTGCACTATTTCTGAACATCAAACCCTTCAATGTTACATTTTGGGAATTGCTAAATGTCATTATCTGCATGAAAACACATAATTCTTAGACGTCCAAGTATATATATATATTTAGTATAAAGATTTTCTGTGAAGAACAAACTTACTGTTGGTGCAAGCCAGATGCAATTCTGAGAGGGATTATAAGTGCAAAATGTATTACGTAGAGATGATTAGTTAGAATCTTATAAGCCAAGAAAAATATAAAGTTAAAAAGGAGATTATAATATAAGGTGAAGAAAATATAGAAGATCATTACGGGTCCGGGATGATCTCTACAATGAATGTCCCACCATGATTTGCCTTGACCGTCCAACAAGCCACGTCCTGTGATTACAAGTCCATCCACTTGATCGAATATGAACCATGGTATTACCCCGTTCTCACCCTTTTCCCACTTCTTTGGATCACTCTGCGCTATCATCTCTCCATCGATCTATATTTATATCAACAAAGTAACTTTATAATTAACATGGAGGATCGAGGATCATATTCGATGATTCATGTAATATGAATTAAGCAAAGTGTTGGAGGGGCTTACAGTGAAAAGGAGAGGTTTGGGTAAGCAAGGACCCGTGAAGTGGAGGGAGTTGAGGAGGAAGACCTTCCCTGCTGGTACATTTACACTTCCCATTTTGGAGCTTCCCTTACAAGCATTCTCCCACGTCTTTTGGAACGCCTTGTTTTTTGTCCACAGTGTAAATTCAAATATTCTATAAGATGATTAAATTGATATGTATACACCATTAATTAACTTACAGATGTATCATCTACAATTCCATCCCCCACCGCTCCATATTTCATTACCGATTCACCATAACATAACCCTGTCAGTCGTAAAATCGCAAAGAGTACAGTCAAAACACGATCCTGCACATTCATACAAAAAGAGCATTAGTTTTTCGAATTCGAAATCAGGATCAGTGTTGAGTACTGAGTAGAGAGACTCAGAGAGTCTTACCATTTTGACGAGAAATGAATCGATCTAAGTAGAATTTAATATTTGGTTCATTTCAGATTATCTTAAGCATATAAAAGCAACAACATGAGGGTTCAAGCCTCGCATTGATCGCATAACAGCATTGGATTCAAATGCATGCACTATGTTTGGTTTCTTAAAACTTTTTAAGTCTATACGAGCATTTAAGGATTCTCTGTATGTATTACTATTTCATTTGGAATAATATTTGCCTATTTGGACTATGTCCTGGCGCCTTTTGAGTTCCATGAATCTTATAGTATCTTATTAAGGAAACAAAATATTAAGTGCGTGTTTCTTGTTATTATTTACAAATTAATATTTCAAATTTTCATAATTAAGAATTATAGGTGATTGTTTACTCAAAGTCTCTCAAACGATCTGATGACATTCAGCTGCTCTGTTTTATATCTGATCACAAACCCTACATTTCTTGTTTAACATGAAGATCCATGATTCAAGAATTTCTAGCCACATTTTACATTGCTTTTGTTTGATTCACTCCAAGAAAAGCAGCAAACACTAATGACTTGGGAGATCACAACGGTCAATAGAACATTATCTACTTGATGAAACTGGAAAAAAGCTAAGTGTTTTCAAAACTCAAGAGCCTGAGAAAGTATGATCAGTATAAGGGTCTCTCTACTCAACTGCCAAATTTAAAACTCAGTTGGACGGAGGGAGGACTGTGGCACAGTGACAGAACGACTTCTTTATAATTAAAACTTAATTTCAATGTAGATTTTGATATTTGTTTGCATCTAATAAGTTACATATGATAAAAGACAAAGCCCTTCTCTTTTCAGTACATAAATATCTTCAAATTCAGTTCAAATTATATACTATCAAAGTGAAACATATTCTAGTCCTCTATATATATAGGAGAATTTATTGTTACCAAATTGTGATGAAAAGATCACGAGTGAAGTTCATTAGGAGATCACGAGTTAAGTTCATGGTTATGTCTTGAGATTATTGGCTTGAAAATGTAGCATTAAGTCAACCGCTACGTTTCCCGAAAGTGGAAGGCTTTGAATAAAACGTAAAGAGACATGGGTTTTCTCCGACAAACTTTAGCTATCTTAATTGGTCCTCTTTTGGACCAATTGGCATCCTTGGACATGTCTCTTGTCTCCTTTCCCCAACTTACATCGTCTTTCGAGATGACCGGACCGATCAACAAACAAAATGTTTACTTTGACTTTCTTTTTCGTTTTTTTCCCATTCAAGTATGATTTTTTTTTTGCTATCTTCGCCAACTTATATATCATTCAGTTATAAAATCAATCTAGTTGGTGGATTTGTTATATTCACTTAATTTTGACCAAAACTAAATGATTTTCGTAAGGTTAGATGGTAACTGTAACGCTATTAGTCTTTTTGTTCGTGCATGCATATCCAAGCCATACCCTATTTTAAGGTTGTTGGACTTGTAATTTGAAAGTTATATCGTGCGACTATTTGACGGATCATACTTTATAGCTAATCAACCATTGTTTTTTATTTCAAATGACTAACTAGAATTATTTTTAGCTTATAAAGAAAAAATTAATTGATTAAGAGAGGGCATGTAACCAAGTGGTGGTGATCTAGTCGTTTCCACTTGAAGAGGAGTTGGCATGTTGGTTTAGGTCAGAGATCAATTCTCCTCAAGCACAGAATTCTCAAAATCACTTTATTTGGCCAAATGGATATGAGCCTTTGCTTTTGGTCCATTTGAAAACTCAGAGAAATAGTTTATCTGTGGGTTGCACCTCCCCAGGAGATTAGTATGGACCCTCCATAGATTTGGATCTACCCGTGAATTATTAATAAAAAAAAAAAAAAGAGGGCATGCTCTTTTCCCATGCAAATTAATGTGTGTGTGTTGTGTATGCTATATAACTCTTGCTACAGGTTTTGATAAAAAAACTAAAAAGTGAAGAAATGGTCTCGTCGAGAAAATATAATCTATGTGGTTTTGGAGCTGCATTGTTCATTGTCAATATCTTCTTCTCTCTCCTATCTCTACATTACATATCTGGTATGGAATTATTGCCCCTAGAGTAAAACGAAATATTTGTTCTCCGATTAATTATATGTACATATATGAGTAGGGGCTCATAATGATCAACAAAAGAGGAGGGAATTGGTCCTAGGTTCAGAGCCGCCCCTGTGTGCCAGCAAGTGTCTGAACTGCAAGCCTTGCATTCCTTATCTATTTGACATTCATGGTGATGATGATGATGATGATGATGATAGTGAACCATACTATCCGGTAAGGTGGATGTGTAGATGTAGACACAGAGTATTTGAACCTTAAGAATAGACTGAATAGTATCTTTCTTTTTTTGACGGCCCTTAAGAATAGT
Organism: Cardamine occulta; assembly: GCA_028015245.1. Classification (NCBI taxonomy): domain Eukaryota; kingdom Viridiplantae; phylum Streptophyta; class Magnoliopsida; order Brassicales; family Brassicaceae; genus Cardamine; species Cardamine occulta. Next base: position 22,248,533 of record CM051366.1, read on the forward strand.
ACCTAGGTATACATATATTATGTATTTAGTGTATTGCTTCTCATACATGAATGATAATATTTCATTGCTTTTTTGTTTTTTCTTCATGTGATATTCCATTGTTAAATTTTTTTTTTTTGGTTGGTAATTGTTAAATGTTAATTGTGTGGAATATAAAATAATTCAATATATAATAAGGTAACATTAATAACTCGCTTCGCATGTGTTCATTAATAATGATGGTGTGTACTGTGTATTAAGAAAAAGTGAAAACCCAAAATCCACATGCGTAACAAATTTGGGCCTAAATTGTAATGGGAATACAAAGAGCAGCCGTAATATAAAAATTGAGCATATGGGCCTACGAAGGGTAACAGCTCCAGACTCCAGTAACGAAGACTTTTTCTTAAGTCAAACCACAATTATCCACCGTACGTTTTGGTTTACCTGTCTTTGAGATAACGACCGTCTCAATATCGTATCTTTATTTATAGTATTCATGAATAAGAGTTCAACTAGTTTAAACGCGGCGATTACATTTGCGGATGCGGGAATTTGCGGAAGCAGATAGCTGCAGTTATAAACATTATTAAGCGATTTGTATGACTGGTTTAATAAATAAAGCAGGTTGCAGTAAAATTCTTGACTGGTTGAAAGCGATTCTGATCTTTGTTTAACATATTTTAAAAATATAATTTTTATAAAAAAAATTTTTTTTACCATAATCAAAATTTAAAAGTGAAGTTTTAAACAAATTTTATAATAACTAATTAAAATTATTTATTTGAAGAGGTTTGAAACATTTTTTTTTATTTAGAAAATATTTTTATATTTATAAATATATTTTAGTTTAGTTAGTAGATATATAAAGAATTTAAGAGTTTATTATAATAAATTTATATTTTTCGAAAAAAATTGTTTTGATTTTTTTTTGTAAAATTTTATTATTATTATAAATTAAACATTAAAAAAAATTATTTTTTAATCAAACCGCAACCGTCCGCAACCGCAAACGCTAGCTGGAAGGTGCTTTTGAAATAGAAAATTTTCAAATAGTTCGGAGCGGTATGTTGCGATTTACTTGATTGGCATGAAACGTTTGCAACCGCAACCGCCCTCAAACGCAGTATTTGCGGGTGGTTGCGGGTGAACCAATCAAACCCTAACTCGAGTGCGCTTGGCCTCCGCAAAATAAGAAATTGATAATCGAATATTTCAACCTCATAGTCATATATATGATGTATCACATTAATTCTACGGGTTCTCTATGTTCATATAAAAATGGGATACATCAGTTTCATATATTAATATTTGTAATATTCATAAATCAGATTCCTGATTAATTATTTATCACTCGATGCATAATTAAGATTATCAGAACCATATGTAGTGGATCAAGCACTTATCTCTTTCTTGTCAAAGCTGCGAAAGAAACCCTCAAAAACGTTATTATCTACTTGACACATTTAATCCATAGCATGCCAAAAGAACAGAGCCCGTCGTTTATAAAAAGCATGAGAGTGATGATAAGTGTGAAGCAATGAGATCGCTCACCGCATGCCGTATTCGTCAGCTGAAGGCTAAAACGTGTCGACCTTTGTCTGGATCTGAGATAACACTGTAGTTGACAGTTACGTTTAGAGTTTGTCTCCATCTCATACTCAACCCAACACCGTCAATTTTCTGTAAGAAAACTATGCAATGAATTGGACAACCGGTGAAAGGTGGGTCCCACATTTGCCCATGTGGTTGTGGTCAACGTGTCAAAGTACAAGCGGCTGTTGGTTTTCCAATCTTTATCTATATGGTCCAGTAGAATAATTTCACTATCTTTTCTCTTGGCTGGTGTCAACTGATGAGGACAATAATATATACATTTATCTTTACTGTCTAAATTAATAATGCGGCTTACCATTATATAAAGACTCTAGTAGTAGACTTAGTCATTATATATTATCATGAGTGGTTTTAGTTTAATGGAGTTTTTAATATAAGATACTTGGTAACCGAGTGGAATCATCATGTTATTGAGAACCACATCTGCTCCGATACTAAACTCGTGGCTTCCACAGCACTACTCGAGAGAATCTTCTCCGGAGCCGGAGTCACAGCTCCAGCGCCGGTCCAGATCGCTATCTCTTTTCCCATCAAAATCCATAGATAGACACACTGGAGAGCTGTTGCACCAAGCTCTCTCCGAACACAAGGAGACTCTTCTTAAATCAAAAAGCAACGAGAACGACGACAATAGTCCACTATCACGCAGGCAGCGCAGGTCATCTTTAGATGAAAAAAGCTACACGAGAAAGACTTTGGATCCGTCGTCAACTTTTTTAGTGGAGAGGATGTTCTCGAGCTCTGGACTGCGAGAGAAGGTCGGTGAGGATGATCATTTGGAGACTCTTGTGAGTGGTGGTGGTGGTGGGATGGGAAGCAGCGGCGGCAAGATTTGCACCGGCGGCGGTGTCGGCGGAAGTGGTGTTGACGGCGGTGGAAGTGAGGACGCTACCGACACGTATTACAAGGAGATGATCGACAAGAATCCAAGAAACTCTCTTTTGACCGGAAACTATGCCAAGTTCTTGAAAGAGGTAATAAGTCGAGTATGATTTGATCAAAGAAAAAGAAAAAATCTTTTTTAGCCGTACGTTATTTTTGGTTTCTTTTATACAGTAGTACTACGATATTTTTATACACGATATTTTAGTAAGAGATACATCCACGTGTAAATATTCTATTGCATATCAAATCAACAAAGTTAAAATAAATATCATGGTTTTCATATTTAGTATATAAGGGAAAAACGTAGAAGAGAGGGGGAAAAACGCTTTGATTGAAAATAGTCTATGTATGTGATGAACAGGTGAAAGAAGACATGAAGAAAGCAGAAGAGTATTGTGAAAGAGCAATTTTGGGAAACACCAATGATGGAAACGTTCTCTCTCTATACGCTGATCTCATTTTGCACAATCACGGAGATCGTAAAAGAGCCGACTCCTATTTCCAACAAGCCGTCAAAATGTCCCCAGAAGATTGGTAATGTTGCAAAATTTAATTTATATAGTTAAACATTCTGCAAGTAAAGGAAAAACAATTATATATGATAACAATATTGCAATATTAATGGTACAGCTATGTGCAAGCTTCATACGCAAGGTTTCTGTGGGATGTGGAAGAGGATGAAGATGAAGGAGAAGAAGATGAAGAAGAGCAAACAAGTGATGAAATTAGCCATGTGCCTTCAACCACCATCTTCCGTAATTTTCCCCAACACACTTCTATCACTGCATCATCTTAAGAGACATGTCTTAGTATTTTAATAAATAATGTGTAGATGCATACACATATGCAAAAGCAATATGCGTGTATATATCCATGTTAAGAATATTGTATATGTTCTGTAGACTTTATAATATGGATATGTTTTTCTATTTGCAGTATATATGTGTCTTCTTTGATTTTTAAATTATAGAACTTATCCCAGTCCTATTTTATAGTCGAGATAGACAAAATATTAGGCATTTTTCTTATAAAGTATATTGTATGATGGAACTGATACAGATCGATTTAGGTACATCAACCAACTTCAGCCAATCCACAAGATATTTTGGAGTAAAACACATAAAATCGGTTAATACTTGTTCGAGGTTGGGCCCAGATGTCTGATTTTTGGTTGGTCACATGTTAGTGGGCTATTAATGGGCCTTAATTTGTTTTAATGTGACCCGTTCCAGGAAACAAGAAGTTGACTGTATAGAAGAGGTATGGTAGCTTAGGGGAGTGGGGTGTGGGCACAAAGCATTTTGGCTGCAGAACAAGCGGTCACGTTCCGGACCTAAACCCATTTTCCTCTTACACAAGAAAAATACAACCTCCACCTATAATTTATATAAAATAGTAAAGCTTTGACCAGTCAAATTTGTAAAATAATACCCCAAACATAATTTGTACGTAAGAAGTGGACTATGAGATTTGACCCAAAAGAAAAAGAAGAAGTGGACTCTTAACATAGAATGCGACTTTCGCCAAAGCAAAAGAAAAGGGTTGACAAATCAAGAATGACAGAAATGAACCTAAAGGCGAATGAAGGTATACCCGTATACATCAGCCACAGCTTCAGTAAACTGTTAGATTGTGCAGAGAACAGAGAGCGTTTATGTTTGATTTCATGGTGTATGCATAGAGAGATTATGATAATCTAAATTAGACTTCTTTATTTTTAGTTTTTCTCTTTGCATATATATATTCTAGTCTTGTTATGGTTTGAAATAAGCAAATCTGATAAAGAGTTTTCTCATCTGTCTCCCTAAAGAGTTCTGTTTAGGTAAAGAGCAACTCTTGTAAACACTAATCCAAATTTGAGATCAAATCTAATAAATTCTTTGAACCAAAAATTGAAATATGTATTCGTTCATTCAAATTTGCCTTCTGCTAACTATTTTCTACTGTTTGTTTTATACACAGGCACAGGGTATACTCTATGCTGGACCGTAAGCTTCACGGCAGTTTTTTTCCAGACACTAAAATTTCAAAGAGGAGTTATCACATAAAATAATACTAATCTTTACCAAAAAATTATACTTGACACCTTTTTCGATAGTATCCCTAATCTCCCATAAATTCGGAGTTCAACCGTCCTATGGACTGTGATTATGGAGAGAGAAAATAGATAGAACACATTTTATAACATAATTAATGACTTCATATTTTGACTATTAATGTAAAATTTTCAACATGTTTTGAGCTATACAACTTGTAACTTTTTGCCTAACTCACCAACAAAAGCAAAAATAATTTGACAAAAGATACTTATCTACAACTAACTCCTTTCTTAAAAGTTAAACCTTTTTTGTCCTTGAAATTAAACAGCTGTAATTGAGAAAATTTAAATAAAACTAGAGCAAGGGACAGACGAGAAATATTTGTCACAACTAGATTTAATAATTATTGTTTCCACTCGGTTTTGCGTTCCCACCCAAAAAAGAAGAAGAAGAAAATCAGTGATCTTCTGCGGAAGGGTGCACCTGTTCTTCACCAACCTCAACGACATCATCACCGTATATTTGATCAAGAACAAGGACTAATCCCATGGCAAAGGCTCCATCAAACCCGGGCTTCACGTTCAACGAGAAAACGTCTTTCCCAAGCATCACATTCGTTGAGGCATCCACTTTGCGCCGTGTCTCCGCCACCTTCCGCCTCGTCTCTGCCTCCACCACCGTACAGCTCCTTTGCCCGAAACTACCTTCGATCAAGTACTCGTTGCAGTGGTAGTCCCCGTACACCTCCACCGTCACGCTGTTCCTCCCGATGATCGACGATCTCCTGACTCCGAAGATCGGTTTCTGGCCCTCCGATCTCTCCCCGAGATATCCCTCCCATCTCCGTCGCAAACTCGGCCTCTGTTTCACCGTTTCGAAAAAAAACAGAGTTAGTTTCAACTCTACGCGCGTTGACTCAGTAATTCAAATCTTTTATACAATGATATCATTCCAAAGAAAAAATATTTTCGAATAAAATATATAAAAAAGGAGGCACCTTTCGTCGGAGGGTGAGAAGACATCGGCCGTGAGCGTCCATGAGGACAACCTCGTCGGTGTCACGGGTGTTGGGACCACCGTAAGAGTCAACCCGAAAGACCAAATTTCCCTTGCAGTCGTAAACCGTGAAACCATCACCGGAGAAAAACAGAGAAGTTTTCCGAACAGTGAGGCTCTTCTCTTCTCCGTGTATAAATTCATCGTCCACAAGCAAAACGCCCTTCATTTTTCGATTCAGGATCAGAAACTCGATTCTGGGTTTGGTGCTGTGATGATGCTTGTAAGCTTTTGATCAGAGTTTACCTATTAAGGATTGGGGAGAGAAAAGCGAAGGTTGGGGGAAAAGATGACAATGAGTGCAAGCTTTATAAGGAAGGACATGAGAAAGAATCTCACTGACCAGTTTTAAAGTTTAAGCAAATGTTTAATTGACACGTGGAGCTGACTCCTCTCTTTTACTTTTGTATTTGTCAAAATTATTCCACCGTTTTGACATCATTTTACCGTTAATAACATAACAACAATATATGTACCATTGTGTTTTTTCAGGTGCGATGCAACTAAAGAGACTTAAGAAACGACTTCTCAATTCGTATTTAAATTAACAATCTTTCTTTTCTTTCAGTTTGCTTATACGTAATTTAAACTTCCTTTACTAGTTATTGGGTGAATTGAGTTTTACTTTACTACTCTATAAAAGTATGTAGCCATAGGTATCAACGTTTAATAATACACAACTACTATAGCGTAAGAGATGATACACTTATTCCAGCAAATAAAAAATAAGGTTTCTTCTCATCAAAATTTAAATTTCAACCAATGTTTTAGCCTCTAGGTGTTAGATATCTCGAAGATTCAATGATTTTGGTTTTGTTCTTGTGTACTTTTCAAGATTCTTGTTGGACGGTCTTCGGCAACATTACAACCTTACATTACTTCTTCCTTTCCGACCACTGTTTCTCCTTCTCTCCTTTTCCCCGATTCTAACAATATTCCAAACATATTATACAATCAGTACAGATCAAAAGACTACTTTTGTTTCTATTTTTAGTATTTTAATATTAAAGCATACTTACCGTGCGGGCATAAAATATTACAATTGATTGATTCCCCATTTGTCATAAGTTAGCAACAAATAATAGAAATCTCATTTTTATAACATTCAACATTATAATAAGTAGCTAAACGTTGATGGATTTGAAAAGAATGGAGCCAATGGAATGCATCCCAACTTTTTTATAAGTTAAAAGGTTTACAGCCTTACAAAATCTTCTCATATCTCGTTCAGTCGTCTTTGATATTTTTATATCCTATATTATTCGATTTCTACATAAAATATGAACCTTATATATATGTACCAACAAGGTCCACAACCAGCTAGCTAGTCAATAGTTAAGTACTAAACTCTTAAAAAGTATTGGTACTGGAACGAAAACGAATTTAAACTGTGGAAAATGTGGGTTTTCCTATGAAGAAAACAAAAAATCAAATATAATAATACATATATTCGTGTATATATCTATTTGCATGAATTCATATTTTCATATAGACCCCATCAAGTTGCCAGTATGGGAGAAAAAAAATCCCCACCATATATCATTGAAGATAACATAATATTGCTAACGATCTCATGTAATATTACAAACTAGCATAATACCCTTTTTCTGTATGAAAACGATTTAATTAAACCTTAGCAAAATCATGGCTCTGCAGAACTTATAAGTATCCTTAGCAAAATACAGTGTACAAAATAATTGTTAGTTGATGGGGTCTATATGAAAATTTCTCCCATACTGGCAATTTTCGATATTCTATTTGCAAATGGTAAAATGTCTAAGTTCTTTTGTTTTTCAGGAGGGTTGGCCATTGAAAATTTTAGTAGGTTCTGTAAAATAGTTTCATTTCTGGTTAGAATTTTTGCGGTCAGAAAAATAAGAACAGGCTGTTTATAATTACTAAATACTATATAGACCGCAAAAGAATGATGAAATATGAAAACATGTTGTTCTACTTCATTATTTGGTACACCAAATAAGTGAATGATAACTTGGGGAAAATTTTAGATATCAAAAGACAATAAAGTAGTACGTTACCCATTGGCTACATGGATTATACTTGTAGGAAATGAAAGGGAAAGGGATATTTTCTTGATATTTATGTTGGTTAATGGATATTTTGGTGGTTTGACCAAAAAAAAGAAAGAAAAGAGGGTAATAAATAAGTATCTAATTTTAGCTACTATGGGTGTACTATTCCAACATTAGATCTGACCCGATTGACGAAAAAGAAGTAAAAGGAAACTAAACATAATGAACACGTTGATTAGGTCGGTCTCTAACCTCCAGCACTATGAGAGTGACATTTAATGCATGTGCGCCAAACTTATCTTAAATAAAACACATGTATCAATATTACATCATGATACTCATACATGAGTCACACGACTACATGAGCCTACCAAGATAAATGAATCACGCATTCATGTACACTTGTATTAATCTTATTTTATTTCCCCCTTGGAGGGAAACCATTTGGAACTTACAAGTTGAGAAATACAAAGAGAGATGGAACAGAGAGTTTAGCTAGAGCAGATAGAAGAAGCATATATATGTCGAATACATATGACAACAACAGTGATAGTCTATTCTTTATAACAAATCAAACCCAATCATCAAATCGAAACATTCACAAGACCTTTGTTATTCTGCATAGATATACGAAGAAAAATAAAAAAAAAAGCCAGGGAAGGAGAAGATAACAACAACACAAGATTGAGAAAATCAGGAGAAGACTGCAAATTGGAGTAGGTTATTGTAGTTAGGGAATAATAGGCCTAATCTCGATTCCATGAAGAATAAGGCCTTTTTTCTCAAAACGCCTCTTAATCTCCTTGAGGCCCATCTGTATTTGACCCATGTCTCCTCTCCTTTTGAAGAAGTGTCCCAACTCCACCTCGTACCAGCCGTCTCTTCTCAGCTCAGCGCACTGACCTTCTTCTTCGTTGCCCGGATTTTGCATGAGACTGACCATGGAAGGCTGAACATCATCAGTAATGTCGGTGCCAGGCAAGACAAAGGAAGCCTCAACGGGCTCGCGAAAACCATAAGGAGAATGATTCCACTTAAAGACAAAGAAAGCGGCGTAGAGGGTGTCATCAGAGAGAAGGGAAACGTCGAGCTTTCCAGTGATTTCAAGCCACCAAACCATGAGCAGCTCAGCCACTTCTGTGAACCTGTTAGTGCAACCAAAACCATTTGATGAAGATCATGGGGCATAGACAAGACGAGAGTATATGAAGTGTCTGTTCTAAAGAAGTAAGAGAGGAAAGAGACCTGGTATTAGGAAGAGAGATCCAGTGCCAATATCTTTGATCATTTCCCCAAACTATATCCAAAGCCCTCGCTCCCATCATGTAGCATTTTTTACCACTCTTTCTCTCCAGCGAAAAGCTCTGTTTATTTGATTATATGTATATATATATATATAACAGAAACAGAGTCAGAATTTGAAAGAAAAAAAATAGTCTTTGAAGATATAAAAGCCTTAAACCACCAATAATCTCTTTTTAAAAACCCAAAGGTTTTGATGAGTGTTAGAGACAAGCTGGATCTAGATCCACATTGACAAGCCAAAGACTAACAGTTGCAACGTTTTAGTTTGGAGGACTATAACCTAAATACCTAATGGGTTAGATCTAATACCAAAGTTGATCCATCATCAAGAATGGAGTATTGTTTCAGAGGAAATGAAGGTTTTACCAAATGATCGTCGTGGAGAAGAAGAGGGTTGTGGACGAGGGAGAAGAATAGGTGTTTCTTGGTGGGAAGACCCGCAGGTGCCGCAAAGCCGGCGGGGAGGTCTCTCGGGAAGAATTGGTTCCAGACATCGTCGGAGTCAGCGGCGGATCTAAAGATCCTAGAGACGGCCGATGATCGGCTAACGTCGAGAGGCGTTGTCAAGGAAAGGATCTTGGCGATGCAGTCCTGTGGCAGATCATTCATTTTGCCTTTAAACTTTTTTATGTGATCCTTTCACCAATTTATAGACACCGTTGGATTTAAGCAAAGTATCACAATTTATGTCGGTTCTAAAAATCCCCGCCTACTCCTATTACTTGTCGTTTAGTCTCTAGCCCATCTTCGCCGCCCCGACTAACGCCTAATCGCTAAGCTCATTTTTACCGTCAGATAATTTTTTTTTTTTGTTATTCAGACATTTAGATTGGAATTTTATGATATTTTACAATAACTTATGTTCAAAATTTTAATAAAAATCATAATTTTTTTTTAAAAAAATATGTTTTTATGTCTTTAATACAATTTTAAAAATAATATTATAGAAAAATTTAATTATAATAGATTAATATATTTTAAAAACATTAAAATAGTCTTAAAACTCTAAAACTAATCCCCGATTAATCCCCGTTTATTCTCCGATTTATTAGTTAGGCGTTAGACCTATCTTTACCGTCCGACTAGCGCCTAGCGAGTTTGAGAACATTCTAATTTATTATACTATTTGGTATCGTGGATGAAGACTTAAGGGTGAAGTCCACCTGTCCTTTTCTTACTCGGCTCATCCGCTTCTCTCTTCTAGGGACTAGAGTAAGCAACCACATGTCCACTTTTCTTTATATTTTTCAATCACTACTTTTAAATTTTATCCACAAAACAAATCCTTCATCATTACTACATAATGGACTTTTACCAAATATATCTCATGACCCTGATACTTTAGAGTCTACAAAGTTTACTGGGCTATATTATCCGTTTTTTCTTCTTCTAATTTGGCTAAGAAATCATCATCTGAGATGAAAACGGGCCGTACAGTAGGCCCATTAACTTCTTTTTGTCCCCCATAGCCCGGTTTCTTTTTGTACTAAATGTTTATGTTCCTGTAACTCTGTAAGAATATTTAGTGTTTTTTTTTTCACTAATACAGGTAAATCTCATATATCGGATCTGGAAAATACAAAGGGATCATAATCTAAATTTATGGAAGACAGTAGAAACAAAGCACTAGAATAAAGGGTTTGGCTTGGCTAGCTTACAACAACAACACACTATCTATCATCACGCACTAATTAGCTTTCTCTTTATTGGGATTTTTGTGACAAAACATAATTATAATTCTACATTGGATATCTGACTCCTGCAGCTAATAGCCTCTGTTGCTCCAGCTGCAACCATTCAAATTAAATTCCACAAAAAAAATTGTTAACATATCATTATCAAGATATGTAATTTGTTTGATTCATGTTTAAACGTAGTGTTGGTCTGGCCAAATTAAATAAACTGTTGTGGATGTAATATTTAACAAATTAGTAAGTACCTGGAAGAGTTCATGCATCATGTTCTTGAGGTAATGATACTCGTGCTCTACTACCTCCAGTCCTCTTAAGCACCTGAAGCACCATGATATAAATTTAGAGGAAAAAAGGAGAGAATTATATTTAATTTCCCAAATACTAACAATACATATGATAATACAAAAAAAATACTAGCGTTTAGTACCCTGGGCGGTTGTTAAGCTCGGAAGCAGAGCGAAAGGCAACGCAGACGTTACGAACCCTGCGAGCACCAATGCTGGAACTGCTTCCCACCAACTGATTCAGATGTAATCCTATTTTCTTGAAGTCTGAAAATTCTCTATCCATCCTGCTCATTTGTTTACAATTAATTAATCATTTTGGACCTAATAAGCTAATGACACACAATGTAAAGAAAGAAGAAACTCACAGCAATAATCTTAGGTTGCGGAGTAACTTCTCGGATTCATCAAAGTAGATATTAATGACATCGTAGACAAAGTTAGGAGAAGTGTCATCTTGAAGTTGCTGAAGCTGCAAGAACTGCTCGTCAAGCACTCCCTGGTGGAAAAGGGAGGCTAGAAGGCGGTTGATGTCGGCTTGAAGCCGGTCCACACCCAACCCCAACATCCACAATGGCACACCCGTCTTGTCCGGTTTTCCGTTTAGACCTTTCCTCTTTTTTTTTTTTTTTTTTTTAATCAAAATTATTGAACCGGTTTTGATTCAACTTCTTCATGACAAAGGAGAGGTGTGTTGAGGGGTATTTATAATAATTGTCTGTATGACTGAGGTGAAGTGACCCACTTCTATTAAAAGTCAGGTTACCTTTTTCCCACTTTTAGCATATGATCAGCAGTTTTTTGTTTTTTAATATTAGTAAAAGTAAATTCCACGCGCGTGTGAGTGGAAGAAAGGGGTAAAAATTCGAGGAGGGTGTGGGGAATAAACGGGACCGTTCCAGGAAAAGCAGACCTCATAAGACTCTACGAGTGTACTTGGACTTACCATTACCGGCTACAGCCGCCAGCCGGTTACCCCGCGTGACTCTGCCAATAGCGGCGTCCTTCCTCCCGACAACCCTCTGCTACCGCTCAGACCAGGTTGACAGTTATATATGTGCCTTTATTTACTCTTTAAAAAAAATAAAAAAAATTAACCTTTTTCTCAATTGAGAAATTAACCTTCACTTTCTTATCAATGTCTGTTTAACTTGATTTTCATTAAATAAAGATGAATGCATATATAACAATTATAATCCATCAAGTTATAATCATATAGCTTATGTACATTTGATTATACTATCATAATTAATCCACTCTTGACCCAAGATTACAAATATTATATGAGGGTCATTTTTTAAAAAAATGTGGGCATGCATTAGTTTCTGTAAAAGAAAGGCCCACACTTTGTTGCTCCCTCGTATGACGCGCGACTTTCCCACTAGTTAGTTTTGCAGTGAGTGTTCGCTATTCTCTATGCTTCAAATTCACTCCTTCCTTCTCTATTTCTAAAAAGGCCCTCCTCTTTCTCGATCTACTAAATCTTTATTTTCCTAAAGAAACAAAATAAACTACACAAGAATACAAGAAGCACAAACACAACACAGAAACATGCGTGAATTGTTTCCCCAAATAAAGTAATTTTCTTATCAATACTATTAAAACACCAAAGATTGGAATATTTCAGTATTATTAACTTTGACAGATAATGTTTGTAACATACACATACTAAGCAACTACTGCCATAGGTAACGATGGGTTGGTCAGTTATTTAAACCTGATAGAAGGACAAAATAATTGAATCCTCACCAATATGTTTCGTTACTCAAGAATCAAGATACGATACATTATTCCGTTTTTTTTTGTATTTTATAACCCCCAGAGTAAGTTTATAGCTAACTTCTAGCTCTAGTTACATGATTTTCTTACGACATTGGTATTACATCGATCGCTATATATATATATGATTGATTATGAACCATGACATATGAATAAATAAATGTGGTACGCATAATAAGCCTCTACTCACCCTTCTTAATTAGTTTCCGTGAAACTAACAAGCATATAACTATAAAAAAGTAGCACAAAAGCGTGCTCATGAGTAATCATTCTGAGATAGTATAGAACGATATATAAAAATGAAAATAGCTATATACTATTGTAAACGCAAATAGTAAACACTGAAAAAGAAGAAAGCGCGTGCTTGGAAACGGAACAAACAAACAATTATGAATATATCGTTTTAATGCTATCGGAGTAAAGTAGTAAAGTGAAGCGCATAATGAGTAGAGGCTTTTTAAGGTTATATTACCGATTTAAAACTAGTGATTAAATTATGATTATAGAATTATTATATATAGAAACTGAAATTGTCTCATTCGTATGCCATGTTTGTTTGCGCCCCGTGCTCGAGTACCCTATTCATTAGTCTCAATGCCCTCTCATTAATTCATAATTCGTATGATTGTTGTCTATTTTTTTGTTCACATTAATATAATTTCATGTTTAACAAAAAAAAAAGAAATAATTTTATAAACATGTTTTTTCTTTGGGTCAAAAACATGTATATATGTGTGTGTATAAAATAGTCTTGTATAGAAATGATGGAAAGTCCTGTCTAGCAATAACGTTTCTGTCTAACAAGTAGCAACAACACTTGTCATTCCTAGCTTTCATAACTTTTATATTTCCGAAAAAATATCATTTTTTTCCTTTAGGTTTTAACCTTATTTTCTTGTCTAGCCAAAGTAGGAAATAAAATTGTGAAAAGATTGTAAAAATTAAAACAAATAAAAGAAAACTAATTAAGAAATTCAGTAAAGGAGAACTGAAATTTAGAGTTACAGATCCTGAGAGACAGTAAAGCGGATCGGACCGCAGCGATAATATCAGTAAGAGAAACAAGGCCTTGTAGCCCATCGTTCTGGTCCACGACCCAAACTCTGTGTACACGTTTCGTGGCGACCATATGGATCACTTGGCCCAAGGTGGATGTCACGTGACATGTTACGAGCTCCCTCCCAGGCGTTGACGTGGCAGTGGTGAACAAGAGCGTTCTTGGGATTTTCTCGGCGAACTCTAGCGCGTTTAACGGCAACCAAGAACGCAACGTGGCTAAATGACATCCCTTGAGATCACTCGCCGAGAACGTCCCCACCACTCTCCGGTTTTTCCCCTGCACCAGCAAACACAAGTTTAATCGACACATATATCTCCATAGACAGGATAGATAGACGTGGAAGTCAAGTCACGTACGTCCACGAGCTGTTTATGATCCTCTTCCTCGTTGGAGGCTTCAACGATAGGAACGGCATTGAGCATTGCCGCACTCATGCATTTAACTGCATCCTTCACTCTGGCCTGTAAAACAGAGACAACTTTAAACTATGATCCCACGATTGAAGATGAAATAATTTTGACTTGAATAAGTTACCTTGCTAGTGAGGGCTAAAACGGTGTCGTGTATAGCAGAGAGATCAGTGACGGTGCGGGAGAGGATACTTTGAAGATCAGAGGATCGGTGGAGGAAGAAGGAGATGAGATCCATCTGAGTTAGCATTACGTAGGCAGAAGCTGATTCTACCAACTCTGGTCCCAGTGAGATATTCTCTATGTTACTGTCCAATGGAACCAATACTCTGTGGACTCCTTTGCTCAATATCTCCATACAATTCATTAAGCTGCTTTCATTATAATTATATCTTAATTATATAAACTAGTAGTTATAAGCGATCTTAATTTGCAATAATTAGAAACAGCTTATTGATTAATGACCTGGTATAAAAGTAGAGTTCTTTGGTCTAAATTAAATTATGCTCTACTTTTATGAAACCCACATGCACCATTTGCGCGTTGAGCGCGTGTTCAGAAAATGCATGGACCGAAAATATTTTCTGTCAGAATCTGGCGCGTGAACCAAGGATGATCCTTTTTTTTTTATCTCGCATTATCAAAAAACATGTTTTGTTTTGTTTTTTCTTGTTCCTATTTTTATTTCGGACAATCAAAAATTGGATTGCGTAAAAAAGTAATAGTTTTATTTTGATTTTCTCAAAGTAATAATAAATCGACAGTTTTTGTATATCAAATGTATAAATTCAAACAGATACCTGTAAGATAGATTTTATGAAAAAAAGAAAGTGTATACTATGTTCTTAAACAAAACCTTTTGTCGACAAAACTATGAAAATTTAACCAATACAAATATATAATACTGATATATTTAATTTAAATTAATTTTATTGTTACATATATATGTTTACAAAATTATAAATGTCTTTAACTGGAAAAATAATAAAAATTTCAATTTGCAATTTTACTTTCGTTATAACTAAACTTAAAATATACAAATATAATCGATCTTAATTTGCAATTATATATTAGAAATAGCTTATTGATTAATGACCTGGTATTAGGATTGAGAGCCCAAAGGCTGAGACCCTCAGGGCAATGACCTATGATAGAAGAGATAGGAGCAGCCATTTTCTTATCTAGCCCACTATCGCCGTCGTCTCCGGCGATGTGAGCAACAGCATCAAGCATCGTCACCATTCCTATGTAGTGCTTCCTTGCACTTCCACTCTGTTTGTCCGACTCTACTATCATCGACCCGCCAGCTCCCAGCCAATGGCCTGGTTTCGCAGCCACCGGCACAGCTATTACTCGGTTTGCCACCGGTTTGATTCAAACAAGAGGCGTGTTAATATAATTTTGACATCAACCGGTCAACTCCAACAATAAGAACATAGTAATTAATGAAGCGTGGTTTACCATGGCGTTCAAGGTGTCTGCGAGAGTGGCATAGTCGGGAACTTGGACAAGCCGCCGCTTGTCGACGGTCAGATCTTTGACCTTAAACTCCATCAGACGGCTGGGTTTGCCGCAGTTTGACGACTGCATGAAGATTTTGTGTTTGGATGAGTTCACGAAGACAGAAGAGTTTGAAATTAAGCCTAGTCGAAGAAAAGAGAACGAGGCTGACAAAACTCTTATCATTAATTTCTTCTTATTTTTGATGCTTTAGAGTTGGCTCCATCATTACTCATTAGTCATGTAGCAAGATAGCACGTACGTGTACATGTGCTTTTCCAATACACACACCACGCGTCCGTTTTTTCAGGTTTTCATGTTCACTATCAAACATCTATTTAAATTTGGAATTTTTTTCTGAAAAATATCCTATTTAGGTTTAGAAATTTGAAAAATAACCTAGTTATATATATATATATATATTTCTTTGAAATCTAACTCGTTTTATATAATAATAAAAAAAAATCCATAAAAAGTATTTTTTGGAAAACAAAAATTCGACCCAATGTAATGTATGGTTTGATAGGCCCAATAAATATGCACTTTATTTATTATTTGCTTAGTTTACCAGCCAAAATATGACGGCCTTTAATTATCATAGGTCCACTATGCGGTCTAGTTAACGGTTCAATTAGAGGTCCATCTTGGTAAGTATTTAGCATAACGTCAGTGATAAATGTCCGAAAGTAAAAAGGCCTGACGCGCTTTTATACAGTATTCAGGCTCGTGGCGTTAACTTGCGTGTAGTGCGCGTGGTTATTTTTTTCAAATGGATATTTACCAAACGGAATATGAGCGGGTATTTGTTTTCAAATTGGCATTTATCAAACGTAATATTGTCTTGTATGGGATTTTTGTTAGATTATGGCCTCTTTTGTCAGCCTAAGAACCCATTTTAATATTTCACTATATTTTTCTTCCCTTTTTGGTTATTGTATGACTATCATTAATTCCTTTTTAATAACGTACACACATTTTCCTTAAAATTTCGTTAAAATATAAAAAGAAAATAAAAATATATATTTTTGATATACCAAATTATTTTTAATCTACGGAAAATAATACATTTGTTTAGGATTATTATCAATTTGTAAGTAAATTTTAGTTTGAAATAAAAGATTTATTGTTATCACTTATTACCGCACAAAAAGAAATTTTAATTTTGAAAAATAATTCAGATATTTAATTTCCTAATAAGAAAATTTTAGTAAACTTATTCTTGAAACAGAGTATTTATCAAAATAAAATAAAATAAAATAAGAGGGTCTATTTTTCAAAAATAAAAAATTGTTTAGGGTATTTTTCCAAATATCTTCTTTAAATTTTAATGTTTGTTACAAAAAACAGAGCCGAATTTCCCAAATATCAAATTGAATGGTAGCAAATGATAGAGTGAAAAAAATGATTTTCTGCTAATTAGAACTTGAATCAGAATATGGGCTCAGCCCAAATAAAGGAACGAAACGAGCCCAGTATAATTCGGATCCCGTACAAGAAACGGGTCGGATCTAGAGTCCAACCCAAGGCGAATATCTCGTGAAACCAATAAATGCAGGAACCGAGAATCATGAATTTTTGTTTATTTCGCTCCTCGAGTTATCCCGTGAAAGCCATAATGACATAGCGAACGTTTTTTTTTTGGACCCACTTATATATTTTTTAATTGTATAGATTTATATAATACGCAGAGTCTCACAGTCTACACTCTACAAGAACCTAGCTGCCTGCAATCACACAAGAACAAAAATGGCACAATATGGTCACTTCCGCCAATTATTAATTGTCTTCTCTATAATTTCTCCGTTGGTCAGATCATTCACGGTGATCACCTCAGACTCGATGGCTCCGTCGGCACTGATTGACGGCCCACAAACTGGGTTCACGATGAGCAATGACGGCGCGCGCACAGAGCCTGACGAGCAAGACGCCGTCTACGACATAATGCGTGCGACGGGCAACGACTGGGCTGCCGCAATTCCGGATGTGTGCCGAGGGCGGTGGCACGGGATAGAGTGTATGCCGGACCAGGATAACGTCTACCACGTCGTCTCTCTGTCGTTCGGAGCTCTCTCAGACGACACGGCATTCCCGACTTGCGATCCAGAACGCTCTTACGTCTCCGAGTCCCTCACGAGGCTTAAACACCTCAAAGCCTTGTTCTTCTACCACAGCGGATTCCGGCGTTTCTTGGCCGCCTCGGTTCGAGTTTGCAAACGCTCGTTTTGAGGGAGAATGGTTTTTTGGGTTCTATACCGGACCAATTGGGTAATCTTACCAATTTGAAAGTTCTTGATCTCCATAAAAATAACCTCAACGGCTCCATTCCCTTTTCGTTTAACCGGTTCTCCGGTTTAAGATCGCTTGATTTGAGTGGCAACCGGTTGGCTGGTTCGATTCCCGGTTTTCTTCTTCCGGAGCTGAACGTTCTCGACTTGAGCCAGAATCTATTAACCGGACCGGTCCCATCCACGCTCTCAAACTGTGCATCGTTGATCAAAATCGATCTTAGCCGTAACCGAGTCACTGGTCCTATCCCCGACTCGATTAACCGGCTCAACCAATTAGTGCTTCTCGATTTCACCTATAACCGGTTATCAGGTCCATTCCCTTCTTCTCTTCAAGGCCTAAATTCTCTTCAAGCTTTAATGCTCAAAGGCAATACAAAATTTTCAGCAACGATTCCGGAAAACTCGTTCAAAGGGCTCAAGAACTTGATGATTCTTGTTCTCTCGAATATGAATCTCCAGGGCCCGATACCGGGATCACTGACTTGGTTAAGCAGTCTCCGAGTCCTTCACTTGGAGGCAAACAATCTGACCGGGGAGATTCCTATGGAGTTTCGGAACGTGAAGCATCTAAGCGAGCTGAGGCTCAACGATAACAGTCTGACAGGTCTAGTACCGTTCGAGAGAGAGACAGTGTGGAGGATGAGGAGAAAGCTGAGGCTGTATAACAATGCTGGTTTGTGTGAAAACCGGGACAGTGACTTGGATGATGCCTTCGGGTCAACTTCTGGTTCAAGTGTCAGGTTGTGTGACGGACTAACGCCGAGACCTGGTCCTTCCGGTACGGTCATGCATCTATCTAGAGAAGGCGGTGCTACGCCAGACGCAGCTACGGACGTGTCAAGCAGTTCCATGTCTTTGGGGTTCTCCTGTCTTTCTGCATTGTTTTTTGTGTTCAATTTCGGTTTTATGCTAATTTCTAGTTAGGGAGTGCACAATAAAGCTGCTGTAAATATTTCAAAAGTTTAATTTTGAATGCTTTTATCCATTTGTTCACGTTATAATTGACTTTCGCCGTCCATCTCGAACGAGCAGCTATGGTAGTGTCTGGATGTTCCTTTTTGTTTTAAACTTTATTGAGACACTTGCACTGCTTGTTCTTTCGTGTTTGAAAAGATTTGGCTTCTAATTGTACTAGGGAAAAATAAGATGCATACAAAGGTATATAAATTTCTGGACACGTATGAAAGGTTTTGCATTATATATGCCAATGCAAGACAATCAAGATGTTTTTGAATCTAGTGGCAAAAACATATTACGATTTAGGTACTTTACTATCTACCTCAGTAACACAAGACCGTACAACCAAGTTCCCGACAGTAGAACATCTTACAAGTCTATTGCAAAATAAAGATCAATAAGCCAAAAGGAAGAAATTACACAGATGGTAAGAAAAGTGACTGTAGTATCAAGCAAAGGTAAGAAAAGTGAGTGTAGTATCAAGCAAAGGTGTCCTCGCGGTCTCCCTCGGCAATGTCAGCCTCCTCCATATTGCTGAACTCCAGAAAATGAGTGGGTCGATGCTCTTCGTGATAGTACTCCTTTGGGGATCCGAGTTTGACATTGTAGTTCATGCTCACCGTGTGCTTCACTCCCATGAAGTTGTAGTTCCATGGTCCATTCTCAGGAACCTACCACAACAACAATGATCAAAATCACATTTCAATGGTTTTATATCATCAAAGGACTAAGCACAACTGGAAACTGTCTCTCTTACCATGTAAAACCCGAGGAACCGGTCACTCAACAGCATCTGAACCTTTTCATAATGGGTGGGAAGGTAACCATGAGGATTGCTGCCTGTGTCCTTGTTAAGCCGCCCCCATTCATATCCGGTTTGGGTCAACTTATATGAAGTCAAAGAGCAGGAGCCCGGAGTGAAACTGCATGTCAGGATGATGCATTTTTCTCCATCCCATTGCTTGTTGTTCTCCAGAATACGGGAATGAGAGGTAACATCCTATCGCAGCAAAGATCAGTTAGCAATGGAGTTAACATGCTGAAAATAATAAGGTATAGCTAATGCATAAACACATACCTGTGGTGACAGTTGAGGGAGCTCGTTTGGCTGTGTGTGCAACCATCCCAAGGGCTCAAGATCATTTAAGAAATCATGCTCAGGAAGAGACGACGGCAGATGAATAACCTGGTGAGTTCCCCACTGCGGCACCATCACAACGCAACGGATTTCCTTCACTTGGGGATTATCCGGGGGACTAATACCATATAGATATCCAGCAATCTGAGTACGGAGATCTGCAACGCAAATGAACTTCTTCAAGATGTTCTTTGGCATGATGTAGGTGTACCCGGTTTCCTGTGAACAATAAGAAATAATGTGTAAGGGTGACACCCTGAAATTGTCTTACTTAATTGGTAAAGTGAATGGAGAATGAATTGGATTCTAACCTTTATGTCATCCGAGTTCACATATATGTGATTCACTCTGAGGTAAAGGTTAGTAGCTGAAATTGCACGCACACGCCAATCTGTTTTGGAACCGAATGCAGATTGCTCGTAAGGGCTGATGGTGGTGACAATGAGCTCCTCACCATGAACGTTTGTAGTTCTTGTCGTGACTGCAGTAAGCTGGCTGGCTTCCTTTGCCTGCGAACAGGATATAGATTTACAGTGAACAAATGATAATAGGCACAGATCTACTCTCTGAATGCTTTTTTGAAAACCTGACTAAAGTAACAGTTACGAGTACCTGTTTCTCAATCTCAGCTATTTGTTGCCTCTGTTGGGAGGGTGGAGTAATCTCAGCTCCAAGAATAATATCTCTGATCTCTGATTGTGTCAAAGCTGAGGTATTCACATTGTTCTTCTTTGCGTAGTCAGAGAGGATAAGATCTCTAAGTGCTACCTCCACCTGAATTTAACATGATCGTGAATAAAGGACTATCCAAACAAAGAGAAGCATTATATAAAATATGAAGTCAAATCAGTAGGTACAGAGGTGAAGTAGTGTAAAGATGAACCTATCAAATAAAATAATAAAGAACAAAAAAAACTAAAATGAAAAAGTACTTGGAAAGTGGCAGAAGAGTTACCTTCATCCATTGATCGTCAGTGAGAGAGGGCCAGATGTGATGTGGCTCAGTGACAACAGATTTGTCAGGCTTCAACAACATCTTAGCCTTCTCATTATTCACGTGAAGCGCGCGAAGGATCAAAATGAGTCTGGAAAAGGCAGTATACGAAGAAATACTCTTCAACCAATCATCATAGATATTAAACAGGACCATCTGCGGTTCTGTGGCCTTCAAAATTAGATCACCAAATTTCTCTATCTTTAGGCAAGCCTGGAATGGAAGCTGTAGCTCGCTTCCCTTGATGACAATGTTGGGGAAATCCAGCAAATGAACCTCAAGGGGATCCAGCATTCCTTTACGAGTCACAATAATTTGCTTAGGCTGTTCTTCAACAGGGAGCGACCGCACAAGTGCAGCAACCTCTTCAGCAGTTTTCCATTTCGCTAGCTGACCAAGACGCTTCTGACCAGCCCAAACGCTTGTATGGATAACCTATAGGGCCAAAAAAAAATCAGTTAATTAAGATCCCACTGTATGTTGCTCGACTTAAACAGAAGGAGTAGCAGTTTCTTGACAAAATGCATATGCCTGTTTTTAATGTAAAGTGTGGGAGAGGAAGGAATACCTTCAGGAATAGCTGCCCAGTTCTTGGATTGAAAATGAAAATCGCACCGTTGATTGGCTTTGTTGTTAAATTTCCTTCAAATGTCTTGTGAATCGTGACACGGTAGACATTGGTATCATCAACAAACCATATAATTTGATTGCTGAATATTTCACCATAGTTTTGAGATGACAAATATGGCTCTGTAGGCTCAGATGAGTATAACTGCAAACCCTTCCTTATCCTCTCTCTCAACACATATAGAGCCGGGTTTGACTGCAATATGAAAAGTTTAAAGGATAAGTCAAATATCTAAACAAACAGGGTTCTGCAAAAAGACACCTCGATATAAAGACTGTAGTACCTTCATGATCTTGTTCATTGCTTGAGCAAGAAGAGGTTTTGAACCAGGGAACCAATTACCAAAGGCGGAATGCAGGTTATATGCCAGATCAAGCCCAATCATTACACCTGCACAGAATTTGAAAGAGTATAAAAAACAAACTGCAGAAAAGTAAAGACTTAACCAACAAAAAAAGAGAAATGGAAAAAGTAACAAATACCTGTCGGAGATGGATAGATAGACATATTGTCAGTTGTATAATCCATGAATTTGGCCCTAGTATAACGCTCAATATCATGGGAGTCATAATCTCCCCATCGAAGTTGCACATCAATCCAATACTTGTTACTAGCTTTCTGGTCGAACATATCCTTTGACTCAGCAACAAGGCTAGGCTTAGACATTGGCCATTTATGGGCAGCAAATAGAAGAACATCAGCACAAGAGCTGTTCATCTTATAACTCTTCCTTGGATGAATTGTCTCCTTCTGCACAGTTTCTATCTCCAAAGCGTCCAACTCTTGGTCCAAAACTTGGCAAAGATCCATAACGACACTCTCGTGGATCTTCTGCCACAAATGGGCACGGAAAATCTGAATCAAAGATATCTTGAGCGTAGGAATCTTTCCATGCATAAATATTCCTGTCAGATCCAACTGCACTTGGAAACCCACATAAACATTTGCTCGATTAATTGTTGGCGACCACCAAAGTGTGAATCTTCTGTTTGGAATCTGGTTCAGACCAGACCTCTGCGCATTCGTCAGCTTCTTATATTTCATCGACTCCTCAAAACCAGATGCCTTCTCCCAGAAAAGACCCTCCCATGTCGGGAAACTGAGTTCATGCAAAGAAGTAAAAATATTAGTAAATTCGATGTGATAGGCTGAGAACAAAAGCTGTGAGCAACTGAACATCATATGCTATATTGAAACAAAGATCATAATTAGTTTGAGGACAAATGACGAGCAGACTTACTATGTCCCCTTGAATAACGTGTGCTCAAGAATACCCTCAACACCTCCCAGAGCTTGGATGACATCAGTTCGGTAATTGTTCAAGTTCCACAACTTCCCATCATGCCTCTGGTGTGTCCACCAGAATGGATTTTGTTTAAGGACTTGGTACTGCTTGAAGTCGGTCCGAACCCTCCAACCTTTATCATATGCTAACGTGTGCCTATCCTTCTGAAACAGTGTATTGATACGAGGAATTCCCCTATCCCAAGAATCCTGTCATATTTTTATAAACGAGTTAATATTCTCTCATCAATTGTCAGATATCTAGAAGCACAAAGATAATCTTGCGTTTGGGCCTCCTAAAGAGGACAAGGCAAGACATATATATCCTCCAAAAAACTCCTAGCAAGGGCAGAAGACTACTTCCAAGACTACCAAACGAAGGCAAGCTAGTACACTAATGCCCGTCTCAAAATTCTAATTAAGTATAGAGGTAACAAATACACAAGTATGATACTTACTTCAAGATCTTCTAGTGTAAGACGCCTATTTTGGGCCTGTGCTTCCTGCCTCTTTAAAGCATATTCTGCCCACACTCGCTGTGAATCAATGAACTCACTTTCCCATGGCTGTATGTAACGGTAAAGATTCGGTATAAGCTGATCTTCCTCGTGGCTCATTCCACTCCTAAAGTGGGTCACACCAACATCTGTTTGCTTGCTGTACCGAAGGTCACTTTGTGGGATCAAAATATGACCCATTGACAACATTCCCAGCCCACCAATTTCCTTTGGAGTGTAGAAGATAACAGGAGGAAATCTGCCAAGGAAAAAGAAGAACAATCAGGTTACGGAAACATAAAGCTCTGCTATGTGCACCACAATTCAATAAGGTAGTGTTTCCTCACCGACTAGGCATCTTTGAGTTCAGCCCAATCTTAATCCTTGTTTGGATTTTGTTCTCACACTTGACCAGAAGATCCAAGAGCTCTTGCGTGTGTACAGTGGCTTCACGGAAGTACGTCATGAGACCTGTATTAAAAAAAAACACGTGCTCAGCTTCATGCCAGCCACATATTATATATAAACAGCAAATAATGTTAACAAAACAGGCTCATAGGATTATACCAATTAGAGCTGTATTCCATTTGTTAACAATCTTGGTAAAGGTGGTTGATCCTGAAGACATAAGGATCTGCCTCACACGATTCTCAAACACCTTCATATGTTCATCATCAACCCGCAGAAAAGCAACTGCAGTCCTCTCCTTGGTCTGTTCATTTTGCAAATTCCAGACACCATCTTTTGTGTTGCTAAAAGCTTCTTGGGTCATCCTGATTTTTGGAAGTATTCGGACTTCAAATCCACACCTGCAGGCAAGATCGCAAACGAGTCACTGATGTCAGTAGCATTATCAAATTATGGTCTAAATGAAGGCCTAGCACTAACAACAGATGCACTAGAATACTCAAATAAAAGACTTACATGCTAAAGAGCAGGTTAGGATTATCCTTGCTATAAACAGAAACAAAGCCATTCTCCCACTCCAAAGTTGTTATGCTCCGAGGAAGACGGTTCTTCATGTCCCAGAAGACACTTCTACCAAGATTGACTGAAATATGAATAATTAATGAGACACAACATTTGATGCATAAATGATAGTCAATCGAATTACATAAAAAGAAGGAGCATACCATCATGCTTCATCAACCTCATCCTTGCATCTCTTGGCCAGCACTTCTTATTGTTGTATCCCACCATGTTTTCATTGTTGGGATCAGGGTGCTCCGTAAGATAGCGCTGAATAAGATCTCGAGCCTCTTCATGAGTAAACTTGAACATTATATGAACTTTGTCTATATACCGAGAATACAATCTTATGGGATGGCGCGTCTCCACTTTTGTATCCCAAAAAGTCATAAACTCGTTAGGCATCTGCGGTGGCCCAGCAATTTCACTCGCTCGAGTCAAACCAAGAAGCAGAAGATCAAGCAATAGCCCATAAAACTGAACAACAAACGATGCAAACTGAAGTCCCCTAATGAGCCCATACGAGTTAGTATGACTCATATCCTTGTAAGAAAGGACCACATTATTCTTGGCAGACACATAGTCTGCAATATTGTGGTCAAGAACTAAACGAAGAAGCCTGAAAGAAATAACACAAAATACTTATTACTCCAGAAAGTTGAGGCTTGATGTCTATAATCAATGAAGTATTAATGAGATAGATACCTGTTCAACATTGTCAAATCGATCTTCTCAAAGAACTTTTCAAACTTAGTTTGGAGCATCACCACACACTGCCCATCACCTGTGTCCCATATGCCTTGCAAATTATTGATACCTTGACACCACTTATAAACCAGAAGTGGTGGCGGCTCTGAGTCTGCTGGCTTAATCCAGTTTGGAAACAAGTGGCGCTTGTCACCCTCATACCACAAGTATTGATCGAGATAGGCATCGGTAATTTTCTCTAGAGGCTCTATTTCATAAACTGGAATCAAGTAGCTATATAGATCCATAAACTCTATGCCAACCTGCAGAACAAACATATTTACCATGACTTAACTGCAGTAACCTTGAAGACCCATGTTCAATTACTCCAGTATACAGTGAATTATCAAATTACCTCTTTAAAGCCACGCTGGGTGAGAAGATGACGTTTTATTCGTGATAGAGCTTCATGAGGATTGTCATAAGCTTGTTCAATTAGACCAAGTTCTTCTCGCTGCTGCTGGTTCAACCTCACAGCTACACTATATGATTCCTTCAGTCTCTCAAGAGCCAGGATGAGCAGCTTTGTGTCATGTTTGTATGACAATGGAGGGAATGGAATTGGAGAAAACTTCCTTGATTCTAGCCAATGCACAGTAGTGGTATAAATTGCAAGTGCTTCTTCTGGGGTGACATACGGACCATCTTTCAGGTAATTGTGTTGTCGTTCCTGTAACAGATTTACAAAGCACATCAGAGAACTGGGAAAACAAAGATAAAGGGAACTTGTTTACTCAAATCAATATATAAACTCTCTTGCTAAAAAAATTTAAGCAAAAATGATTAAGACAATGAACAAACCTGTTCTGCCTTAAGCCAAAGACGAGTCAACCTTCCGAGATTCTTTCTACAAACTGTTTTGTCAACGGTAGCACCTCTTCTGATACGCTCACGATTGTAGTGAGCAACATTTGTCCACCAATCAGCCTTAGACTTGACGTAACGGAGGATCATATTCTCAATTGGCACAGGCAACCCAGGGACCTTCCATGGGATATTAGCTTTCCAGCACCGCCATGCCTCACTAAGGTGCTGCAATATAGTCCGCGCTTTATTTTGCTTGATACCCTCTGCACATTAGCAGAAAATGTTAACCA
The DNA here is from genome assembly GCA_028015245.1 of Cardamine occulta. NCBI lineage: Eukaryota > Viridiplantae > Streptophyta > Magnoliopsida > Brassicales > Brassicaceae > Cardamine > Cardamine occulta. The sequence continues at coordinate 22,274,770 of CM051366.1, forward strand.
AAAAATAAAGCAAAGCCATTTTATCATTGAGAAACACAAGGGAGCATAATTTAAAAGAATGCAAACCTGGCATGGCATCAAGGACGTCATGCATGACAGCGGCACGAAGCTCCAAATCAAAATGGCTTTCAACTCTCTGTTTTGTGACTGTTTTGGCAACTCCTTTTGAATGACGTCCCTCAAATTGACGTGCAAGAAGATTCCCTAACCATCGTTCAAGAAGAGGAACTATTCCTCTAAGGAAAAACAACCAAACCCTCCACATTGGAGCCCAAAATCCACACCCTGGTCCCTTACCCACAGGACCAGTATTGAATCGGTAGTATATCAAGTGCTTTAAATCCTTGCACATCCTAATTTGCCTCATCAGTCTGTATTTATAACGATACATACCCGTCAACTGGCCAACATGAGAGAAAATATATTGCAGACCGTCAGCCAATTGAAAGGCATCAACATTACCAAGTCGGAATTGGACGTTTGCATCAACTACAAGTTTTGTCAGCCGGAGGATCTCACGGCAGAGATGGAAAGCATTCCCAAAACGTGACTTCTTTCTCTCTTTGGTGGTCAAAGTTTTCACTGGCTTGAGGTTAAAGTTGTAGTCAAGATGCAGGTAGTTTAAATTCTTCCTGTGAATCAACAGATTGAGCATATTATACCCCTGCCGGCAGACTTGCAGACCCACTTCAACCCAATCGAGTTCAGTACTTTGGAAAAACTTTGTAGCTGCAAGAGATCGGAACAAGTGCTTCTTCTTCTGAGCTTTAGGTGGCCTATGGTGCAACTCATTCAGCACATAGCATTTCAAGAGCTTTTGGTAACTAACCCGAACTTTAACCGGATATGCTGGAGGACTGCAGTTAACAAGTTTACAAAAGTATTAGGACACTCATTAGTAAATTTTGAAAGGTAAAGAGACCTAAAGTAGAATAGAAAGAAATAGCTTACCAGTGCTCTTTAAACCACTCCGACACAAGGGGAATATCTTCTGCCCGGCGTGTCCTTCCAGACCTCATATTGAAAGGTCGTGGGGCAAACAACAATGATATGCCAGCAGCTGTAGTGTCGGTGTAGAGTTGGGTGTCTTTTAGCAAAGGTTCCACTCCTTCTGGTAAGGCAAAGTCATCCTCATCATCATCATTATAAACCTTCCTTTCACGCCTTTCCTTGTTAGTGTTGCTTATTGGGTGAATTAAGGGGTCATAATAAAATGCAGGAAGATCAGGATCCTCGGTCTTTATATACATAACCATAGGACTGTGATACACACAGAGTTTAACTTTCCTGGGCCGATTATTGTACAGATGGGGAAAAGCAATTCTGTACTCGGTTCGCAGAGGGGACCGAATGATAAGCTTGTTGATGTCATTAAACTCATTCCAGTCCTCATCCCCTTTCTCCATATCACGGTACAGAGGTTCAAATTTAGGACCACCTGGAAAAAAGTTCCAGGATGCATTAGAAGTAGAACAGAAACTGAAATTAAATATATCAAAAGTGGAGCATAGAAAGAAAATAGCATACCAGGTATGCACATGTTCAGAGCCTTTGCTGTGAAGAAAGACGGCATGTCAAACAAATAGAAGTAGTTGCGATCAATCAAATCAGACAGCAACTGGCCTGCAAGCCTGTGAAGGGTTGCCATGATTGGAAGTGAGAGATTCCACCTCCGGTAACTGGGACCATTAATCAGTTTGGTTTTAACAAGTGGCTTGTGATCGTAAAACCAAGTGTATACAGCAGAATCTTCTTCCTCATCTAGCTCCAACTGGATTGGCTCTAGAGGATCCACGTCCAACAAGTTGTCTGCATAGTCGAGAGGAGGCTCCTCATCATCAAATGGTGGAAACCGCATTCTCTTGAAATGACGACGATCCCTCTTCTCTCTTCGCATCATAATCCACATAGTACCCCACTGCAAAAGCAGACAGAATGGAATAACCATCACTCATAACATCTTTTGGAAATCCATTAAAGCACAGAGACAATAAAGGAGAGAGACTATTAACCCACCTGAGCCATGTAAATAGGTTCCACAACCCATGGTATCTCGTTCACAAATGTGATAGCTCCAGTGATGTGGTACAAAACCTTCACGTCTCGAACCTGGAAGAAAATGGAGAATTAGATAAATGAACAGACGACAAGAACAGCTGAATCTAAGCAGATACCACTAAAACAAACAAAAAATACCTGCTCCCAAGGCATAGGCATGTTCTCCAGGAGCTTGAAAACTGCGTGAGGGACGAATTTAAGGGCTCCAAGGTATACACGTTTGTCGTGACGATATTTCTTTGATGACATATCACCATGATCCCTGAAGAAAGAAATCGCAGCATCTGTCAAAATCCAAGTAAATCCAAAACCAAATCATAGATACTGAGAATTATTTCCCGAGCAGGGAAAGAATTAATTTCCAATTAAAAACTGGAAAAAAACTTGCCTGATGATCTTCCTGACGTGCTCAGGTGGCATATCCTCCTTCTGAGTTTCCACGAATCCAAACTTCCTCTTGTCGCCGTACCGTTTAGAATTTAGCTGCATCCATTTACGGGCCTTCTCCTCAAGCTTCGCCTCCGCCTCCTCAGGAGTAGGCTCCACCGGAGGAGTGGGATTAGAAGGCGGTGGAAGCGCCGTGTAAGAAGGATGAGCAGCGGGCGGTGGCGGCATCATCGAGCCGCCGGTACCAGGAGGAGCTAAGGGCATACCATCGTTATTGTTCCACATAGCTAACTAAGGATTCCAAATCGAAACACCAAGCGTAGAGGCTGAGGAAGAAACCCTAAATCCTCCGTGCCAGAGTGAATCTATCTACCGAGCGAAGAACTAGTGAGCTTAATCGAGTAAAGAAAAACCCTAGAACATATTTCGGGGTGAGACGCTTTTTTTCTTTTTCTTTTTGTCGTTCGGCCTTATTTATTGAGGTGAACAAAAAAAATCAGGCGGTCATCTAAACCCGCTAAATAGGCCAGAGTCACTGATAGTCAAATGATTCATAAATCGAACAATGTTACTGGGCCTTTGATTATAAAATATGGGCCGTAAATCATGTGGCCATAGGGCCCAATAATATATGCAAAACTCAAATTTGATTATTTTTTGTCATTTGTTGGGGAGCTATATAGAAGCAGTAATTGGTATTCAGATTTGCCGTTTAACAAACTCTCCCGATTCCGGCGACTCACTCAGTTAATTTAATGCGAGAAGAACATAGTCCCGGTAGGGACCGCCGTCGACGCAGCAGTGGTAGTGGAGGACTGAGGGCGTTGATAGAGCCACGCTGCTTGTCACCGTTTGCTTTAAACGACGGTGGTTCAGTTTCTGGAAGAAGATCTTCGTACCTGAAACTTCCTCCTCAGGGTCGTATCACGATTTCCGTCGTTAAGCTCAATGGTTCCCTTTTCGGTACCATTTTTTAAGAGTTTTAGTGATTTTCCTGTTTTGCTTACATAAATCGTCAGATTATCTCGGAATTGTTCAACAGCCTCGGTTGATTGATGATACTCTAATCAAGCTCTAATGGTTTATATTGCTGTGGTTTGAAATCATTGTTTTAAGTCTTAATTGGCATCATTTTAGCTTCATCTCTAACTAATATGAATATTAGTGTTTGAGTTGCTAATTCTGATATGGCTTCTCGGCAAGTATAATGGTTTTGAACGATTGAATAGATGTGGAAATCGCAAAGGATTGCTCAGTGGCAGAGCTGAAACGAGCAGTGGAAGAAGTATTCACCATTTCTCCTCAGGAAGGTCTCGGCAGGATTTCATGGTACATCATCAGTGGGTATGAATGTTGGAGAGTTTCTACTTCACGTAGTCGTTTACTTTGATCTTTGCCTGCAGGTCCCACGTCTGGGGTCATTTCTGCTTGTGTTATCGAGACCAGAGATTAGTCAATGACAAAACAAGCATCCGTAATCTCGGTCTCAATGATGGGGATCAAGTTCGTAAAACTTCATCTCACTTGTACTTATTTAAGAATCTTATGCACGCATTCATCTGAATAACATCCCTTTCACTCTATTTCAGTTACATTTTGTAAGGTATTTGTCGATAGACCACTCTCCTTTGAACAAAAGATCCAAGAGCCAGAGTTGCAGGCGTTACCTCGAGTAAGTACTTGTAACAATCCACCTATAGGCTATAGCGTCTCTGCATTTTCGATGCACTACTAAAGAAGCCTTGTTTGGTAGGCTGGAAGTGGAAACCAATGCCAACCAAATCCAGACACAAAACCAAAACCAGAATGATGTGGATAATGTAGCTGACAAGTGTTATCCAGGAGCTCAAGACGAGTTACCTCCACCAGAATACAAACTAGTTCACTTAATTAAAGGATGGTTGCCTTATGCTGGAAACTGGGGAGTATCGAGAAAAGGACCCGAGAGTCGCAGCCGTCCTTCCAGGTTTTCTTTGAAGCATTTTAGTGGCAGACCCAAGATGTAAAACCGTAAGTCACAACCTCTTCTTATGTTTCCTCCTTTCTTTTTTAATAACTATTGTTTTTTGAATTGTTTTTGGTCCAGGACTGATCCCTACAAAATGGTTTCTACAAGTTTCAGATATCTAATTTTCTAGTCTTCATGCGTTACGCAAGCTGAAAGAAGGTGCATTTTTGTTCGCATAATATCAGCCTAGAACACAGAGTAGTAAGATCATAAAGTCTTTTCGATTTGTAATACTAGATTGACTATGTGTTTAGTATTATAAATCACAAGTGAAGTGGCCAAATAAACCTGATACAGGCTCAGAATTGTGTAAAACCAATCTACTGAGCCTAAGAGTAAGGCCCAATAAGTGGCTGACCATTTTGCTGGTTAAACTCATGTCCACCCGAAATCAAAGAGCTGTTGATTGTTGTCGTAGCTGCATTTTTCTATTTGTACGAAGTGATGCTCTGACAATATGGATTTTCGTGCTTAGAAGCACGATGATATGATTTTATGTTTCTTTTTTGTGGGGCTTTCTTGATTGGTAAATGAAGAAATGCAGAAACCATGGAAGCAAGGGCAGAACTAGAGAGTGTGCGTAAATCCACTTTCATTCTCTATCTTCTCTCCGCATGATGGGATCCATGAAGATGGTAAGTATTATAACACTCAATAAAGTAATCTCCAATGAGGTTCTTTCAACATAACAAGTCAGGGCTTCAACTTTCTTAAGAAATTGGTATGACTCTGCTGCATGTGGGGTTAAGATTATAGTCTCATTGTCTTGCAAGCACTGTAACATCAAAAGATGAGAGCACAGTGCATACAGTGACTTACACTATGTGTCGAAACAGTAGAAAACGGAAAGAAGTGGGGATCTTTTTGATTAGAGAGTTGATGTCACTGTTAGAGGAGAGCAGAGAATCACATGGTCAAGTAAATGAAAGAGGCAGAGGTGATCTTGGGTAGTGATTGTCCTCCTCAGATTTGTTGTCCTTGTCTGTCTCTTTTGAAATTAACTGCACCAAAGATATATATTTCTGAGGTACGCATTCCTTTGTGTTTCGTTTTCAAACTTGATCATCTCTTACAACTACTTTTGACTTTTTTTACTTCCAAAAGGTTAATTTGATTTTAAATCATGAAAAATCTGACCAATTAGATCTTTCCGTAATACTACCAAGAGAACTTAGGTATTTACTGTTTGTGTTTGTTTTTAACTTTACCTGTTCTCAACGGCCAGAAATAATAATTGAGTGAGTGTTGTGTCGTTTTATCAAGAGAAGATTTAGTTAGTCTAATCACTAAATGATAGACATAGGTAGATGAAATGACGAAAGCATATATGGTTCATTTCTTATCAGTATATTTCTTTGAATCCATATCTCAAATATCCAAAAGTTAGTCCAATTATGGACCACTCTCATCTGTGTCTTTTTATTTTATACTCCATTCAAGGAGTCTATTTTTTCTTGTATTAAAACTCCATTAAAGGCTTCAAAACTTATCGTCCCTGAAAATAATAATAATCATGGTCTTCTTTATGTCCTAGTGGAATGATTCGGAAATTAAAGGGGATGGGAAACAAATCAGTGGTTGTAACTGGTGATGTAATCTCTTATCTCTACGATAGGGTAAGAAGTAGTAGTAGTGCGGAGCTTAAAACGACAAATGGAATATCTACACGAAATCTAAATCCAACCAATCTACTTACGATGAAAAGTAGAAAACAAAATTTATTGAATCAATTTGGTTAGACGACGGCACAGATAAGAGTCCATAACATTGGTGTGGTGTGGGGGCACCAAATGCATATAACATGTTAATTAATAAAATTGGGTTATACTATAATAAAGTAATGATTAGAAAACAAAATAAAAAGAGAAGTGGGGAGAGAGAAGTGAGCAGGCGTGCGCTTTCAACAGTCGAAATAGCCCACTCGTACGTTTTGATCTCCCTACTCTCATGTGGGTCCTTCCTCTTTTCCCCTTTTCCTTATTTATGCTAAAATTAATTCTTCTGATAAGGTAAACTATATATATATATATTTTTTGTAAGGTAAACTACTTGTTTCCCGGTAAAACTTGCATTACCACCATTAAATCATTTTCTTTAAGAAACAAAAAAAAACATTTTTTAGAATTTGATTGTTTAGAGTAAGACAGAAATCACATAACTTCTTTAATTTCTCTCATTAGTCATAAGACTCATATAAACACTCTTGCTATAACTGCTGAAGTTTACAATTTCATATCTTCGAGAAAGATTTGTTTTTGTTTTTACTGGTAAAGAAATATTATTTTATCACACACTCGATGAGAATTGTGGACGACAAAAAATAAAATAATTCAAAACAACTTAAATCTATTTATTTAATTGTCTAAATCTATTTAATTAACGTATATAAATAAATAACTTGGATGAGTGGAGGGAAGAATGAGAAATAAATGCTATAAATACACAAACCCCATTCTCTCTTCTTCTTGGACACACACACGCACGAGAGAGAGAGAGAGAGATGTTTGCCGTGGAGAATGGGTTGCAGGGAGACCCAAGATTAAAGGCCATCTCCGACGCTATTCGAGTCATCCCTCACTTCCCCAAGACTGGTCCGTCCTATTTTCTCTAATTCTTTCTTTTTTGCTTTCCTTTTCGCTTAGAGTGTACATGTTTTTGTTGTAGGAATCATGTTTCAGGACATAACAACGTTGCTGCTGGATCCAGTTGCCTTCAAACATGTCGTTGATATCTTCGTCGACCGTTACAAGCACATGAACATCTCTCTCGTAGCCGGTTCCTTTCTCTTTCCCTCTTATTATTATCTTTTAAGTCACTGTTTAGCTTTTGCTTAAGTCAAAACACACGAACCAGACCGGCAAAACATTAATTATGACAGAACATTGTGTCTATTAATTCCTGATTTTTGACGATATCCTTATGAGAGCATTCAGCTTGAAAGGCAACGCATGTAAAGATAATAGTGTTATTCTGGTTTTCTAATACGACATAATAAATTGTATCAACCTCCTTTATGATAGAATCCTAAGCGGATTTAATTATATCTCCCAATATGAAAAGATTGAATAAACAATTGACAACTTTTTTGGATTAATGATTTTACACTCACAACCTCTTTTGCCTAGTGTGGTTGGTGACTAATTATTTATCCCTTTAAACGTATTTCTTATTATTGTCGTTAGTCCAGCCTGTAATTTTTCGTCTTTTAGTGACCCTTTTAGGATTTCAATTAGAAACGACCAAAACATGCTTATTCTAAGTCGACTTCACGGATTATACAAACCGATTAACATATAATTAAACTGATGCATGCAGGGGTAGAGGCGAGAGGGTTCATATTTGGTCCTCCCATTGCATTAGCCATAGGTGCCAAGTTCGTTCCCCTACGTAAACCAGGAAAATTACCCGGTACGTAACACTACTTGTATACATATAGAAAAAATCTTTGACTAAAACGTCTTGTTGGAATTAAAAAAAACGGTCGTTAAAAAAGGTGATTATATATTGCTTGTGGTGTTATAAAAGGGAGAGTGATAAGCGAAGAGTACGAGCTTGAGTATGGAAGTGATCGTCTGGAGATGAGTATGGAGGCTGTGAAATCCGACGAACGGGCTCTCATCATCGATGATTTAGTTGCCACTGGTGGAACACTCTCAGCTTCCATTAACCTCTTGGGTAAATTTTTTTATTTTTTTACTTTTTAACCAAAAAGAATACTGTGTTAAAAAAAAAACACTAAATAATATCGAGTGTTTTAATTTAATTTAAATTGATGAGCCTATATGTACATGTACTTTAGAGCGTGCTGGGGCCGAAGTTGTGGAATGTGGCTGCGTTGTTGGTTTGCCTAAATTTAAGGTACTACAATTTTAGAACGTTCGTCGAATCAATAATATATGGGCTTTAGTACGTCTTACAGGCCCATTTAATAATATCTTTGATGATGTTACTCTGCGATATGCAGGGGCAGTGTAGGCTGAAGGGAAAGCCATTGTATGTTCTGGTGGAGCCTAGCCAGTTTGATGAATTAACCTTATAAGCCATTCTCTGTTCGGTCGTCATCTCCATCCATATCAACGATTATGAGAATTATTAAATCGGGTTAATCGGTTTTGTAATTAAGGATTGTTTAAATTTTTATTACGCTCCATGTGGAATAATTTATGCTAGTCACAAGCTACCCTATGCTATATGTATGTAGAGCGTCTTAGAGCACTATTAGTGGAGGTCTCTCATAAATTTTTTTACTATTAAATATAATAAAAATTAGTTATTAAAAAAAGAATTGGTGAAAACCGTCATAAAATCTCATGAGAACCCTTTCTTTGAGACACATGGCAGTTTATAATTGATGCAGATTGTATTCTCATAAATCAAATCTACAATAGTTTTAAAACCTAATTAAATAGTTTATATGTTATTATTATTTTTAAAATCAAGTAACATCAAGTGACATCATATATGGCAAAAAGTTTTAAAACCTAATTAAATAGTTTAAATGTTATTATATATAGACATCATATATGGCAAAAGTTTGGTCTAACATCAAGCGAAAATTAAAACCAAATTAGTTATAACTTTGATCATGGTTTTATATGTTATTTATGTATTCTTGCATTTCAAGTTTATTTTTATGAATTTATGCTATGTATTTTTATTCTTAATTTTTAAAAATTATAACTCTTTTTGTACTATTTATAATGTATTATATTATTATTATTATTATAGATTATACAAACAAATACAACTAATTAATGAAAGTGAATCTATTTAAAATAAAATTTGATATGATTTAAAAATATTAATTACAGATTTTTTTAATTTAAGAAAATATTTAAAATAAATGTTCAAGTTAAATTACTAAAATATAAAATTAGATTAAAAATAAATAATAAATTGATGAGAGACTTAGTGAGTCCCTCACCAATGAAGGCAAAAATTCATAACAAGGTTCTAACAAAAAAGTAAAACAAAAATAATAATCTTATATTGATGAGAGACTCTCACCAATGTTGTTGCCCTTAGTTCAAAGCTTGTGATTTCAGCATCGTCCATTTGAAAAGAGCATTTTTAGATTGAATGTGTCAAAGTATAAACGGTTTAAGAAATGCATATCTATTCGATGTTAAAATGGTAAGGTTTAAACCCATTTTATAGAGAAAATTACAAGCTCTAAGTATAATTTTCTACAAACATGTAATATTTGGAACTCGAAGGAGAACAAATTAGAATGCACCACTTTTATTTGAATGATTTAAAGTAAAAAATTTAGCCCATATGGGCGTGGGCTAGTGGTAAGAAGGAAGAAGGAAAAAACTTTTAAGTTTATCCACCCAAGTTCGAACCCTGGCAATTACAATACAAGCATATGGGAAGTTTGTCAAAAGGCCCAATTGATTTACTTGGTACTCCAGAAATACAGGCGGCCTGGC